>JAUCBJ010000763.1:0-59966 GCA_032718475.1 Nemertoderma westbladi | reverse complement strand
ATAAACTTGAACTTGAACCAAGACAGAATTCATAACTTTTAATGTTGATGGAAATTTGACAACCATTGATAATAATCAACTAAGGGAGGTTGACGACTTCCAGTACTTTGGGTCATGGATAGAGAGTAGCAAAAAAGACAAGAAGTTGGGAAAGCAAAGGCATGGGTAGCTCTATCAAAAATGGATACCATCTGGAAATCAGATCTCTCCAGGCACCTGAAGACTAAGTTCTTTGGAGCCACAGTGGAAAGTGTATTTTTATACGGGGGTGAGACCTGGACACTGACTAAATCACTTGAACAACGAATTGATGGTTGCTACACAAGACTACTAAGGGCAGCCCTGAACATCAGCTGGAGACAACACATTGCGACGAACGCAGAGCTCTATGGTACGATACCACCTGTACCAATCACCCTCCGTGAATGCAGATTAAGATTCAGTGGGTACTGCTGGCGAAGTAAAGACGAGGTAATACCAGATCTCCTTTTCTGGCAACCAACACATGGAAACCGTACCCATGCCGTGGACGACCAGCTATAACATATATAGACCAACTTGAAAGGGATACTGACACTAACACCAACACTAACACTCTATATGGTTCTTTTCGAGGAATCTCATTGATCTCGATTGCTGCAAAGCTATACAATAGAATTATATTAAATCGCATCAGGGATCCAATTGAGATCAATAATCAGAAAACCTGTAGCATACCAAATCTACGTAGAAATCAGAATGGGCTCCGTAAATGTCGTGGGACCATGGAGCCCATTCTGGCACTTGGGGGGGGGGGGGGGGGGGGGGGGTTAATTGACTGTTATCCTTGTAGACTTCTTGAAGTACTTCGATTCAGTCTCTTGCTCACATATATGTATCGATATATGGTATCATATGTTATGTTCGGCATACTTTCATTATATGGGATTCCTGATTAAATTATTGGAACGATCAGATCAGTATACAAAATTTTGCTTTGGCAGCCTCGTGGAGAAAATATGCATGGTGGACATCCCATGACTTTCTTATGACGCTTTGTCTTTGACACACTGGTTTTGAAAATGCCGTTAATCTCGCAAAAGCCATATTCTCGCATAATATATTCGCGCAAATCTGTAGGTAAGCCGGCATAGCATTATTAATGCATTGAAACATTCCAATTGTGAATTGCATGATGGTTGCAAAAATATTTTAATTAAGCCGGCATAGCATCTCAATGTGCAGGTTCAATGCAGCAGGCCGATTATAGTTGTGGTAGTACTGTAGTGCATCATACATCTTGCGGAGTCTAACAGTGAATTCCTCCTTCACACTAGGCTTCTCCAAGGATAGCTAGTCATGCTGAGATGGTGACTTCTGTACAGTCTTGTGAAAACGAAGAGTTTAGTTTTTCACACAAGTCGATGATCAAGTTTGGAAAGGCATCATTGTGACGTATTGACAATCAGTAGGCCTAGTAAGTAGTCACCGCAGAATTCATATACTTCTTATTAAATAGAATATGATATATTTGGGACTTTCGAATTTATTCCCACAGAATGGTCCATCATTTCTGTGTGAACATGCTAACCACACCCACACATACACAAAAGTTTTCGGCAGCCAGAAATTAGGTGAATGAAAATGATGTAGTGGTGAAACTACTGAAAATGCAATTTTCTTCGCTCTGGATTATTAGGTGATGGTGGTACTTGTTGAGAGGGGGGGGGGGGGGGGGGGGGGGAATTTAGCCATTAGCCAAACCATCTGAATAACTGTAGAAATAATCTTAAAAAGGAAAAAGGAAATTTTCTTCGGCCTTTACGCCAGGGATTACCCACAAAGTCTGACGACTTATTTCCAGTGCGGTCCCCCCAGAACTATACTCCCCAGAGGAAACTCCATTACTCATTTAGCTACCACCATATAAGAATGCAAGGCAGAGATGCGCCCTGGCTAAACCCTTCAAAGCATTCGTGTCGAAACGACACTGACCTGGCCCCATGCGGAGTTTGAATTCGAACTCCGAAAGTTGTGATTTCAATGCAACCACTACAACATTTAATAATTTAACAAGCCTTAATAAAACTGTCAAATTAGAAAAGTTATAGTGTTACATTTAATCCGAATGATAAAATGCAAGGGGGCTTTTAGTAAGATGCACAACCTCTTTCTAAGTTATTTTAATTTATTAAAATTAATTTATGGAATATGTGTTTGTATTTTTATACTTGTAAATCTCTAAATTTACAAATTAAATTTATTTTTATTTATTTTACAAAATAAAATCTACGATCTCTTAGAGTATAAAAAAATATGTACCTTAAATATGAAATCTAATCGATGCAAACTAAAAATCCCTAAGTCAACTTGTAGCCAATGAAAACTGAATGGAAGCAGTTTCATGTTTCTTGATGCCCTAAAGTATAACAAATCTATGGCGAGAAAATCATGTGGGTTTCTAAAGTAGGAAAAATTAGAATACTGATTGGTTAAAATCGAAAGAAATTGCATCTGATGTTTGTAATACCTTTATGCATTTAAAACTCTCGATATTTTTAAGCAGCACTTCATTCTCCGTCCATGTAAATAGAGGAGTGTAATTACAACAATACTGGATAAAGACTGCAATTGCGAATTTAAAATTACAGAATGTATAAGAAGATAATACGTAATAATTAATACATACAACTAATAGGAGGGCTGATGAATGGGGCAATATTTTTGCTCTTCAATGTTTTTCGTTTGAGAGAAATATTATAATCTAACGGGTGAAAAACAATTTTAATCTGGATGGAACAATTAAAAAAGAAGAAATAATCTCTACTCATGTCCCAAGTTTACAATAGAACCATTAAAGACCACTAATCTTGTGGGAAGGTGATATTTTACAGTCCGTCTGACAATCATCTTCTCCAAAATTTTCTGAACTTTGCAATTAGAAGGAATGAATGGTAGCTTACTCCACCACTTTGCGACAGCCTCTATCTTTACGCTGCAGATAAGCAATAGGAATGCTGCACAGATCGCTGCATCAGACACCCTGAACAGAACATATCAACTGAGATATTTAGCAAAAGGTGCGTTTAACATAATATTGGAGTGTCAATTGATATAAGTATATCACCAAAAACAATACTTCAAATTACCTAATTTAGAACGTAAAAAACAACTACAAAGTAACAGAAGGATAATAATGTTATAGAGTAATGTAATGAATAATGTTATATAATGATTAGGGACCATGGACTACCTCGTAGAGTCCCTAGTTGTTAGTGAATGAGGGGTCCACGGTACGGTCCCCATAATGGAGGCCGCATTGCCGACCAGGATGGCGATTGCCAGCCTTTGCAGGAGGAAGCGGTGAGATCGGGGCTCCTGGGTAACAGAGTGGAGTCTTGTCCCGATCTCCTTCAGGAACTGGGATGTTTCTGGGCCGGGGCGGCCCAAGGTCTCGTAGGCTACGGGTAGAAGAGGTAGCCCCGGTCCATGAGTTCCTGGTACTTGCGGATCTTTAGTGCGGCCTCCGGCGGATAGCGTCTGGCTAAATTAATTAATTAAAATTGTTAAAAATAAAAAATAATAATTAATATAATATAAAATAATTATACAGTAATAATTAAAAAATAATTAAAATTTTTAACATGTTTTAATAGTCTGAATTAATTTTTATTTATCTATTTATTCTTAGTTTTACTGTAAATTATGTACGTTTTATTGCTCCAAAATGGTTTGGATTAAAGACACAATATTCATTAATTAAAATTAATAAACTTAATTAAAATTTTACATAATACTGTACCATAGGCCTACAGTAGTCTTATTCTTACAACTTTCACTTTCACTCATGTTAGTAAAGGTCCGCTAAAGTAAGTAAAGGTAAGCTAACTACTGTATTCACAACACGGCAAACAGGCATACATATAATTTCAACATGCAGATATCGGAGTGTTGAAAAATATGTGTTAAAATTATATGTGTTATTTTTTCCTAGGACTTAAAATAACACAATTTTTAGATAGGTTATCATTGCGATTGTGTTAATTTTTCCGGGATTGTCTGGTAACGACAACAAATTTTAACGAAAACGTCTGATTTTTTGTTTGTACGTAGATTTCACTAGTCGGAATCCGGCCGGAAAAAGATATTTCCGAAAAAATGTACTGGGGTGGTTACTTTGCAGTACAAAAATTACAAGTAGTGAAAAATTTTCATAATATTTGAAAGTTACATTTGTCGGCTAATTTGTTTTTCAATACTGGTTTTCTGGGGCGCCAAACCTTTGAAAAATATTTAAAATTGATCTGATTACTAAAACTGCCGGTTGTAGTCCTGTACGTAGGCACAAAATGAAAAAACAAGTAACCAGCCTTTTTAGTTTGAACACAAAATTTTTAATTAAATTAAACGATGTTATAAATTCACATTTTCAGGTTTTCTGAAGCGCTGATACTAATGGAATACATTTCTAATTTTCCAGATCATTGCTACTCGTATTTTTCGGCGTAATATGGCAAATTTGGTGCTAGCACCAAATTTCGTACCCATCACAAAAAGTACAAGTTTGAAATGTCCAGTGGCGTTTTTTTTTATTGATTCGATCGGATTCACAACCCTCATCAAGGCCTTCCGGAAACAAAATAATATTTTCTATTGATAAATTTGCTTATTTTCAATTGCTTATTTGCTTGTTTATTCTTGTTGCTCGCACAACAATTTTCACCAACCGGCGAAAAATACAAGTTTGAATACTCTAAGGCAATTTTTACAGATTCCATTGCATTAAGAACCCTCACAAACCCATATAACGCAAGAAACAAGGTGACACTATAAATTGATATATTTGATGGATTTCAAAATTTGGTGCTAGCACCAAATATTGTATACACATCCGAAAAATACAAGTTTGAGATGTCTAGTTAGATAATTATTTATTCCATTGAATTCAGAACCGCCATAAACCTCTAACCAAAATTTGGCACCCGTCGAAAATACAAGTTTGAAATTTCTAAATTAATTTATAAGAATTCCATCTAATTGCAAACACCAAAAAACCGGTGTAAATCAAAAAAAGAGATGTTTAAAATCATATTTCATGAAATGTAATTTTCAAAACACGTCTCAAAAAAACGTTCCAAAAGTAGGGATAAAAAATGGTACTCGAAACTTTCCAATATTTTATAAAACGTTTTCATTATTAGGAAGACAATAGATTTTTAGGAAAATTTATAAAATTTTAGATTCCCAACTAAGTTTTTTCAGAGTTATAACAAAAAAACACGGGGAGGGTCCCTCCCCCCCCCGTTTGATAGGGTTAAGTCGATCATCGATCATTGTGTTTGAGGCCGTCGTACGCGATCTGTAGCGTTGGTGTGATGTGTTTAAGGTGCCTTAAGATATCAATGAATTAAATTTCCAGAATTTGTCATGATCGCTTGCTGATCAAAAAGAAACAATATGTGTAACTTAGATGCAAATCTTAATAGTCTAATAGACTAGGTAGCTGAAGTAATTATTGCAGCTATCTGTAGTTCCACATCATTTCAGTTTATCGCTGATTGTGGCCCAATGGGATTTCTCCAGGATTACATCTCATGCATCATTCTTGTTCATAATTATGATGACTTACGTTCTTTGTCCATCATCATACATAAGATTGACTCATGCTAACACCTCCTACTGGGCCCCAGAAGTAGATGAAATGTTCGTTGCAATTATCTTCTCATTAGAGCAGTACATGACATGACATTACATGACATTATATCCACCCAACCCATTATTTGTGACATTAGTTATCGGATACTATCATCTACATCATCACAATTACCGATGACGTCATTATCCCCAACCAGATACAAATTAATTGCGCAATTACATTTCACATTGATTTCAAACTACTGTATAATGGATGGTTGGTATTCTATTTCACTTCTTTCTAATGGCAGTAATCTATTAGTAAGTTCTATCTAAAATTGGCCTGCCGCATTGTAGCTTCATTAATGATGTGACGGGATCCCTGAGCTGGCGGGGGAATCCCGACCGGGTTTTGTCTTGGTTCAATACGCGGCACCGATGGTTGCATATGCCAACGATTGCCTCACTCTCGGAAGTGCATCTGCAGCACTGTGTTCCGGTTTGGGTCAGCTATATTCCGCTTTCGGTACCTTGCCCATACTCTCCTCGCTGTACACTGGATCTGTTATCAACTCGGCTTCGTAGTTAAGGAAGTTCGACATCTCTTCAAACCCTGGCTCCGCACCCTTCTTTTCTCGAGTGGAGAAAGCGATCTTCCTCCATTTATTCCTCAACCATATCGGTAGTGCCTGCGCTATGCTTGTGATGTTACTTGAAGCATTAAGTTCGTATGGTGCTTCTAGCGGTCTTCAAAACTATCAATGCCTTTTCTACTTTGTTGGCAAAGGCTTTGATACTGACAGGGTTATCCGCGAGTCCACCTGATGTTATTCCCCTTAAGGTTTGATCGGATAATCTTCGCAGGATGGCCAAATTCCCTATCCAGGGCTCTCCACGCCGTTGTAAATCCTCCTTCAATTCCTTGGTATTGCCTCACGATGTCGTAGGCTGGCCCCCCTGTATAGACTTGTAGATATTTAAGGCAGTCGCCAGATGTGAGATTTTTCGTTAAAATCTCATTGCTGTACATCCTCCGGAACTGTAGATATTCTTCCGGCTTGCTACCATCAAACTTAAAAGGCTCCATGGGTGGCAGCTCTATTCTAGTTTTTAGCGTGTCGAAGAGTGTTGCCATTCACATCGCTTGAATCTCCAGTGCGCTCGACGGTACGGATGCAGGCTCCTTTGGTGTTGACTGTGCTTCGCCTCTCGGGTTCGTCGACTTTCCCTGTGTGGGATATATCATTGGGGGCAATGGTCCCCTCCATATCTCGGTGTCGCACGACTTGTTTCTATCTGAGGGGGTTGCGATCTTTATTTTTGGTTGTGTTTATTGCGGATACAGTAATGGGGGAATGTCACCCTGCCCCCCCCCCCCCCCCCACCGGTGTTATATTCTGCGCTGGGGTAGATGTTATTAAATTGGGGCCCATACACTTATCTGCAATACCCCCCCCCCCCTCCCCTGGGTATATATTATATCCCTGCATATTATAGTCAAACTGGTGTGCAGGTACTGGTATGGCCTAGCAGGTTCCTGCCTACTCACCGGTATGTAAGCCGCGACCTCCGGGTTTAATCCCGGCATTCGCGCTACCCTATGACCTACACTATCTCTCCCAGCATGGCCTATAGTATGTTCAGTAAGACCTACAGTATGTCCTGCAGCCTGAATGTGCTCCCCAGACCGAAGTTTAATCTCCTCGAATATTCCGAGAACTCCTCCCCGTGACTACCATATCGTCGATCGGCAGCTACGTTCCGACGGGAAGTTTCCCTTCGATCCCTTCTTCTCTCATCCTCCTCGTTCCGGTACACTCTGTACCCCTCTCTCGGTGTATAATATACATCGCCAGGCTGTGTTCCTCCGGGGCGACGGCAATCTCCCAAGTACAACCCCACCGGCGCTCTCTCTCTACTTCGACTATCGACGGTTGACTGTCCGTCCTATCTCGATATCTCCAGTTACCCGTAGCAACATTTCCTAGCTCATCTCTATTGTCCTCCTCGCGTCCTCCACTCCCGGCGTTATACCTACGTTCATGAGATCTAGTATCGACCTCCCGGATGAACTCTACCATTCTCCTTCTTTCTTCCGAAAGGGTTCGGCATTCCCCCGTTTGGCCGCTTGCGGCGTGAACGCTTTTCCCTTTACCCGCTTGTACTGCCTCATAGATATTTGCTGCTCTTCTACTGTCCTCTGTCGTCGGGTGCCACGGTTCACTTAACTCACAGCGCGCATTTTTCGCCAACACCTGTGGGGCGTCTGTTGCCGCCCTCTCTCCCCCTGTCATTGGGAGCCCTGGTTCACTTAATTCACCGCGCGCATTTCCCGCCGACGTCTATGGGGCGTCGATTGCCCCCCTCCTTCCCCCTGTCGTTGGGAGCCCCGGTTCACTTAATTCACCGCGCGCATTTCCTGCCGACATCTGTGGGATATTTATTGCCCCCCCCCCCCCCCCTTCTCGTCGCTAACTAGTTGCGGTGGGGTTCCTGTAGCCCCCCCCCCCCCCACCCGTCACTTCTTGTCACACCCTTTTCACCCCTTTCCTCACGCCCCCTCCAATTGACACATTGCCCCTATCTCCCCTGGGTTCATTCACCTGCGTCTCCACGTGGCCTTGTAGGCCCCCGCTAGGCAAATTATTTGTTTCTCTAACGTTTATATTAATTTTACCGTCTTTACTTTCACCGCGGTTATTCGTTATATTATTATTTAAATTATTTTGCTCACCATTATTATTTAGATTATTCGAATTATTTATTGCACCACCATTAACATTATTATTTAAATTATTTAAATTATTTGCTGTACCAGTATCAACATTATTTCCTGTAAGAATAACTTTTCATTAGTGTTAGAATTATCTACTACGGTATTATTAATATTAACATTCCCCCTAAACATATTGTTATTACCCCCCCTCCGTCCGGTCACACCAGTTTTGTGTTTATCGTCCAGTACCTGTAACTGGGATATTAACAAAAGTTTCCATCAGGTTTGGTTCTTCATAAATACTCCACGAACCAGCAGAAAACTCCCTCAACCATAGGCGTGCATATCATCCCGCATTCTTCTACCATCCATTATACCAACCATTCTTCTCGCATCCATCTCCATCTCCCTTTCCTCTCTAATACTCTGATCGGCAAACTCAGTCTCCCTCACCTCCCACTCTTTGCGCTCGTTCACCTCTCTCTTAACCCTCACTGCCTCCCTCGCGTCCTGCTCTTTACGCTTGTTCACCTCTCTCTCTCAACCCTCGCTGCCTCACACACAGCCCTCTCTCTATACTCTCTTGCCACCCTATCAACCCTCTCTTTATACTCTCTCGCAAACTCCCTCTCCCTCTCTAACAACACGGTCCCCTCATCCAGTTGTCTCTCTAATTCCTTTTGATCTAACGCGGTTATGTCTAGCTGATACGCCAGATCTATCTCTAACACCCTTATTGCTTTCGCGGAGGGTTTAGCAGACTTTTCGGTTGCGGCGGACCCCCGTCGCCTGTAGGTTCCACTAATTTTATCGTGTCTGCTAGCGGTTTCACTAACGGACGACGCCGAATCTTCCGGGATAACGTCGAGTTCGGCGTCGCTCGAACCCGCCCATCCCACTAAATTAACCCCCTGCGCATCCACCAGATAAGGCCCTACGTACACTATATCATACGGCATACACAATACACCATATCACCACAATTCAAACAGTTCCGTGGTGACCCCCCCTCGCCCTTTCACTTGCCAGTTCCCCCTGCCCAAATCGGACTAGGTAGTGAAAATGTTTATTACACTCACCGAGTCTCTGAGTACCCGAGTGACCGAGTGTCCGAGTCTTGGCATCCTTTAGCATCTCCCTCATCGTGTTGTATGTGCATCGTAGTCGATCGCCCGTCCCAATGTTTTCCTCCTCGACTTCCTGACCTTGTTTCCTCGTCCAGCGTCGCACCGTCGGCCCCATTGTTGCCGTTCCGGTGGGCTGTTCGCCACCTGTAGCCACTGGTTGGCTGGCGACTCCAGTATCACTCCTGCCGCTCCCATCCCGTGTCGACTAGCGTCTCTCTTCTCCACGTACCCGTCCGCCTTCCTCCTCAACAACCAAATTGTCGTTCCTTGCCGAATCCGGTGTGGCGGGCCGGTACCGCCACGTCTCCGCCTCCCGAATCGTTTGGTCTCTGTCGCTCAGGGTTCGCGGCAGACTTCCGCCCCTCTCCGAACCCTGGGGCATTCGTTGGGGGTCATATTAACCCCCCCCCCCCCCCCCCCCTCTAAAATCTACAATTTTTTACGAAAACGTCTGATTTTTTTGTTAGTACTTAGGTATCAGTAGTCAGGATCCGACCGAAAAAAGATAATTTCGAAAAAATGTACTGGGGTGATTATATTGCAGCATCAAAATTACAAGTAGTGCACAATTTTCACAAAATTTGAAAGTTACATTTTTCGGCTAATTGTTTTTCTTCAATACAGGTTTTCTGGGGCGCAAAATACATTGGAAAATATTTAAAAATGATATGATTACTATAAATGGCTGTTTAGTCCTCTCTGCGTAGGAAAAAATGAAAAAAACAAATAACCAGCACTTTTCAGTTAGAACACAAAATTTTTAATTCACTTATACGATGCTATAAATTCACATTTATAGGTTTTCTAGGGCGCTGATTCTAATGGAATACATTTCTAATATGCCAGATCACTGGTACTTGTATTTTTCGGCGTAATTTGGCAAACTTTAGTGCTAGCGCCAAATTTCGTACCCATCACCAAAAAGTACAAGTTTGCGATGTCCAGTGCTGTTAATATTGATTCCATCGGATTCAGAACCCTCATAAACCCGTATAACGCAAGAAACAAGATGATACTATGTACTGATCAATTTGCTTATTTTTCAAAATTTGGTGCTGGCACAACAATTTTCACCCACCGGCGAAAAATACAAGTTTGAAAACTCTTATGAAATTTTTACCGATTCCATTGAATTCAGAACCCTCACAAACCCGTATAACGCAAGAAACAAGGTGACACAATCAATTGATATATTTGATGATTTTCAAATTTGGTGCTAGCACCACATTTTGCACCCACTTCCAAAAAATACAAGTTTGAAATGTCTAGTTCGATAATTATATATTCCATTAAATAAATTTCAGATTCCCAACTGCGTTTGTTTCAGAATTATAATAAAAAAACCACGGGGGAGGGTCCTATTGACCCCCCCCCCCCCCCCCCCCCGAGTTTTAATAGGGTTAATGAAATAATAGGACAGTAACGAACAACTAGGAATAGTCTAAATTAGATCCGACCTATACCAACCTATAACGTTACACTGCCGACCATACCGGATAAATACCGGCACATACCGAACTAAACAGGGCAATAATGACCTGTCCGGGCTAATATCGGTATATGCATAGCTATACCGATATGACACACACAGAACTATAGCGATCTACACCGGTGCTATAAGTTATAACGGTGTACTGACCTATACCGTGTGTAAATGCCACAACCAACCGTCAGCAGACAAACATTACTGACAACCGGTGGCGGTATAAACGTTAAGGAAAATGAGCCGGTTACAGTGGCAAGATAAAAGAGCAGTCTCTAATTTAGTAATAATCTCTAAGAATAGTCACTAACAAGAAGTCTCTAATAATAATCTCTAAGAATTGTCTCTAACAAGAAGTCTCTAATAATAATCAACTTCAATAAATCAACTATAGCTTAGCATTGGATTGTAATAGATCGTTATAGCTCGTTATAGCTCGTTATTGCTCGGTATAGCTCAGGATTAGATTGTTATAGCTCGGTATAGTCGGTATAGGTCGGAATATGCCGGTATTGACCAGGTCAGGTATAGGTCGATATAGCTCTGCATTGCATCTTTATAGCTTGGTTTGGTATAGGTCAGTGTAGGCTGGTTGGTGTAGTTGGTGGTTGGTGTAGTTGGTGTGGTTTGTTTAGCTCGCCCTAGGTCGGTATAGCTAAGCGTAGGATTGTTATAGCTCGATATAGGTCGATATACCTTTTAGTACGTACTCCTACCCGGCCTTTCTAGGAATGCTCATTGTTGAAACAGCGCAGAAATTGCGCCCACACATATATTCAGCAATGGTTACCCTCCTACGCAAACATCATGATGACTTTATGTTGATTTCCTTTCTGAGAACAGTTGTTTTATTCTAGGTGAAACAGTATAACATAAAGGGGCAATAAAATTCACGAATTTAATGAACTTAAATTAAATATTCATGGGGCATAATGTAGGCGCAGGAATATTGACAATACAATTACCTAGATCATGCGATATTCAGTAATAACAGAGAGTAAAAAACTTAAAGTCAACACTAATAGGTTTAATAGTTATAGTGCATATCCATTGTGCTTATAGCATATTAATAGCACATTAACTTGGTAATATAATAAATAATAAATAGCTGTAGAGGTCATGACACCTGCTGAGGCAGATTCATATTCAAGGAAAGCTAATCCACATTACAATACTTCTGTACTTACTATTAATATTATGCAGATTAATAAAATTTATATTCAAACCTCAAAAAGTAGAAGTCGCACCGCTGCTGAACTTCCTTTCAGTTATGCAGCCAAATTGTTGCACTGCATGTGTACTGCAGTGCATATTCTCCTTGGACATACCGTTCCATAGTAGGCATTCCCCTGGACTGCCGGCTATAACATATATAGATCAAATTGAAAGGGATACTGAACTTGGGAGAAACGAAATTGCGACAACTATGGAGAATCAGGTAGCCTGGAAGGATCTCATTTCGAACTGTCTGATTAAAAGCTAACAAAAATCGACTTTGGTATTTATGAATCAGATATTCGTTCTTGGTTAGAGGAACATCTTGCTTGTTGATAGGCGAAAATTGGTGATAAATAGGCGATAACGACGTTATCGCCAGTGATAAGGACTTGGAAAAATTCCCAAGTTTGGTGATAGGCGATAAGGATTAGTCAATGATATTGGCTTGGATGTGGCTGTAGAAAAACTCTCTTGTAGCCATAGAAAAACACAAAAACGTGTACAACACCGGGAGCAGTGAATACAAAAATGCCACTGCGAAGAAAAATTCGTGGAACTTCGTCGGCATTGATTGTACACATGCGATCCGAAACAATGCGAAAAACGTTTTAGACAGCTGAATTCTTATTTTTCAAAATATCGTAAAAAACTTAAAAAGCCGTATCAGGATCTGGAACTACTAAAATTAAAAAAACTCATCTTTACGAGAGCATGTTGGTTTTGGAGGATTAAATAAAAGAAAGAAAACGAACAAACAATCTCCTAGACGACGATGAAGAAAGTTCAAATGAGGGCGTTGATGCCAGAAGGACAGACGAAGCCGAGAATCCCACCATATCAACTAATCCTTGTGATAGCGGTACAGGGGACAATAATGAAGAACCGCTGTGCCCAAACCCACCCAGAATGCGACGAAACCTAAAAACACCAGATCCAGATGATCAAGCATTGCTCGAGCATCTGAGGAAGCCTCTACAGCATTAGAGTCAACTGAGCTATTTGGGGAAACGATTGCAAAGTCCATAGATAAGTTGGATGGTCGATTGCAATCATTCGCTATGTTCAAAATACAAGAAATAATATATCAGGTAGAGTGTGGCATTCTAAGTCGTTTTCAAGCTTCCACTTCCATACTCTCAATCCGTGACACTATCGCAGTTCGGGCCGACACAGTACTGTGGGTGTACCACCGGCGTCCAGTACATTACTGAACTTTACAGTGATGGGTGTGAGACTTCTTCATTAGTTAAAACAGGCATATTTTCGTCACCTTCAAGGCAGAACCCCCTAAGTCGATTTTTTTCGATTTTCATGTTTTTGACTTTTTGGGTAATTCGATATCGGCTTTTTCGTCTCGCAGAACCCCGAAGCTTTTCTACCAGCCATTTTTGAGTTATAAGCCAAAGACAGTTCCCCGTAACTTATGCCCACTTCGAGGCAGAACCCCACAAGTCAATAATTGGCTTGCGAAACACCGTAAATTCAAGTATATGAAATTCAGTCCACCTGGCAAAACCCCTTAAATCAGAAATAACAACCTGTAAAACCCCTTAAATCAGAAACAATAGCCGGGCAAAACCATGTAATTTATCATTTATATACTGGTTTGTATTGCGGCCAGGACACAAATATTAATGAGGGACACAAACATTATTGAGGGACGCAAACATTAATAGGGGTCCATGGTAGCCAATGGATATTAATATGAGCGATGGTGATGCTTGCCATCAGACGATCAGATATTAAGTGATTAACTTGAAAAAATACTACCATGGGAACGTGAGCTTCGATCAAAGTACCGCCGTTTTGTATACATTCCATCGTCCTAATTAGATGGAAATTAATTGAAAGCGACGTTCGGTTACGTTGTTCAGCTGCCTGTTTTGCTGCTACGCACCCATTCATGTTACCCCCCCCCCCCCCCCATTCCTGTCTCCCCTTCATGTTCATCATTTTTTTACTCCTACTCCTTCCCTTTTTAGAAACAACATCGTTTATTGTTTTGGTTAGAAAAACCATCTCTGTAACCTGATCCTTTCCTTCAATTGGCAATAACATAGTTTATTGGTTTGGTCAGATTAAATTATTATTTATTGTTGTTATTTTATTGCTTGACAGTAATGAGAATTGTAATACTGTAATATATTGTATGTGTATGGGTGGTAACATGAATCATACTAAGTGCGAAGGGCAATAGTGCCCATGATTAATGTTTGTGCCCTTGATTGATATCTGTCCCTCGTTTATTGTTTGTGTCCCCCATTTATATTTGTGTCCCTCATTAATGTTTGTGTATCTCATTAATGTTTATGTCCCTCATTAATGTTTGTGTCCCTCATTAATGTTTGTGTTCCTCATTAATGTTTGTGTCCCTCATTAATGTTTGTGTACCCCATTAATGTTTGCGTCCCTCATTAATGTTTGTGTCCCTCATTAATGTTTGTGTATCTCATTAATATTTGTGTCCCTCATTAATGTTTGTGTCCCTCATTAATGGTTGTGTACCCCATGAATGTTTGCGTCCCTCATTAATGTTTGTGTCCCTCATTAATGTTTGTGTCCCTCATTAATGTTTGTGTACCCCATTAATGTTTGCGTCCCTCATTAATGTTTGTGTCCCTCATTAATGTTTGTGTATCTCAT
Source organism: Nemertoderma westbladi (assembly GCA_032718475.1). Lineage (NCBI taxonomy): Eukaryota > Metazoa > Xenacoelomorpha > Nemertodermatida > Nemertodermatidae > Nemertoderma > Nemertoderma westbladi. The sequence continues at coordinate 45,166 of JAUCBJ010000763.1, read as the reverse complement.
TAATGTTTGTAACCATCTCTGTAACCTGATCCTTTCCTTCAATTGGCAATAACATAGTTTATTGGTTTGGTCAGATTAATATGTTATTATTTATTGTTGTTATTTTATTGCTTGACAGTAATGAGAATTGGAATACTGTAATATATTGTATGTGTATGGGTGGTAACATGAATCATACTAAGTGCGAAGGGCAATAGTGCCCATGATTAATGTTTGTGCCCTTGATTGATATCTGTCCCTCGTTTATTGTTTGTGTCCCCCATTTATATTTGTGTCCCTCATTAATGTTTGTGTATCTCATTAATGTTTATGTCCCTCATTAATGTTTGTGTCCCTCATTAATGTTTGTGTCCCTCATTAATGTTTGTGTCCCTCATTAATGTTTGTGTACCCCATTAATGTTTGCGTCCCTCATTAATGTTTGTGTCCCTCATTAATGTTTGTGTATCTCATTAATGTTTGTGTCCCTCATTAATGTTTGTGTATCTCATTAATGTTTGTGTCCCTCATTAATGTTTGTGTCCCTCATTAATGTTTGTGTCCCTCATTAATGTTTGTGTCCCTCATTAATGTTTGTGTCCCTCATTAATGTTTGTGTCCCTCATTAATGTTTGTGTCCCTCATTAATGTTTGTGTCCCTCATTAAAGATTTACTTTACTTTACTCATTAATGTTTGTGTTCCACATTAATGTTTGTTTCCTATATCAACGTTTATGTCCAACATTAATGTTTGTCCCCCTGATAAATGTTTGTCACACATTAATGTTTGTTATAGGAAGGGTTCTAGGGGTCTTAACCTCGAATGATAAGTTTATAACTAATTTATTTATTTATAAAATGGCAGCTGGCTTTGAAATTAATACTCCATATCTCAAGAACCTGTGGCCTAGTGGTTGTAGTCTCGGCTTCCACCTTGAGGTCCCAGGTTCGAATCCGACACCACGCTGATGAGACCCAGTAAGGTCGAAACGCGTACGTGGTTTGGAGATATATGAGAAATTAATTTCAAGAAAAATTACGCGATTCCAAAATTTGTACACTACCCGGTTAAAAAGTAAGTACGCATGTGATGGGATTAGTCCTACAATTGCGCCAATAAAAGATAAGTTATTTTCGGTAAAATAAACTTATCATTCGAGGTTAAGACCCCTAGAACCCCTCCTATAATAAATGTATAATAACAAACACCTCGAAAAATACAGCTTGCCAACACATTGTTACTATCAATAATTAATGTTTGTGGCGCTGATAAATATCTGTCCCTCATTTAATGTTTGTGTCCAAGTTGCTATAAGTTACTCTAGGTTGCCGGACTTTTAGACAATTTGGTCAGCAACTAGCAACTTAATTTGAGTAACATTAACTTTTAGTCTCCGTTATATGAGGCATCTTATACAGCAACAAACTTCGCGTTTACATAGAGAGCAACTTGATCGGCAACCTGACATGCTCACTAAGTTGCTGATAGAGTTGCTCAAAATGTTGCCACGTACTGTAGAAAAAACTTAAATTTAACTTTAATTATTCGCCATGACGTAATGTAAGTGAACTTTACTTTAACTTGAACGTAGCTGTATCCCTGTAGCTAGACTTTGTTCTTACTGTAGAGTACCACCCATGGCTATATTTTGTACTTAGAGTTCCGCTTTCGTGAATCTAAATTTTGTTATTATAGTTCTGCATTTGGCTACATTTTGTTCAATTTGTATTGATACATGATTCTAACTACAGTCCCGTACTTATATTAGGAGCAATTTATACCAAAATATCAAAAACTTATGGAGCCCTTTAGAATTTTGAATTCAAAAATTTCCAACATGTGCGCAAGTGTGTTAGATATATTGTATGTGATTATTTGTTATTATTGCATTTACAGGTAATACTAACACCTGATCATTGCTAGTTAACATGTTAGATAGCACGTTTTAGCTAATAACAAATGCGCACATGTATTACGTTCGCACTACGCACTAAATTATTAAGGACGTACGATACGCCTTGGCTATTATTTGATATATTTTGCGTGTTTTTTGTAAAAATTCGGACTTATGGTGTTTTTCCTAATTGAGGATGCCTTGTTTTCTAGGCAATACCCCGCAACTATCGTATAGATACGGGATAATACCAGAAAATGGTGTTCCCCCTTGTTTTGGTAAAACACCATAAGTCAGAATTTTTACAAAAAAACCGCAAAATATTTCAAAGGTATTTCTAAATCAAATTGAAAGTTTAGTTATATGAATTCTATATATATTTAGTTATCAAAAAACACAATAACAAGTAAACTGAGGCATCTCTCTAAAAAATAAACAGTTTTTATCGATTATCTCAGAACTACAAAAATCGACTTAGGGGGTTCTGCCTTGAAGGTGACGTTTTATTATTTACGAAGTTCCAGTAACGATTTGGTATTTTATTCCTATTAGAAGTTAATAAAGTGTGTAAAAGGTACAGGGTGCTGATTCATTACTTGCTACCACCATCATCATCTACAATACTATTAGTATCCAATAATAATTGACTACATCAGAACATATAACACAATATAATTGTCTAAAATACTATTTATTTTTTAACCAACCAATACAAATAATTGACTAAAACTTCAGTTAACTACAGTTACCATCACCGAGAGAAAGCCGCCCCAATATTAGATTATAACAACAACATATCCATTGGGTAAGAAAGTGGAGAAGAGCCAGGCCCGACTCTCAATTTTTTACTTTATATAACGCGATCAATTTTCACTCATCTCGTCATGAACACAACATGTATGTAAACTTTTGATAAATTTGTTGGCTATGCGTTTGCGGCTGTTTGGGCGGGGTGTGGTAGACCTACACTTTTCACACTGAAACATTTTGGTTGTGAAATGTTCAGGGCACAGCGATCAGAGATATTTCATATATATTTTATTATGAGAGGAAGAAGAACATACAACGTTATTTACTATATTATATGTAACGAAATAATTGTTTTTGGGTTTGGAAGCCTCCCCAAAGAGTTAATATACGATTATATTTAAAATTATTTCCATGGTCATGGTCATTCACCCGTCTTTAGTTAGAAATTTGTTTGCATGAAAGACAGTTTAGTTTGGTTTTTACTGATTATTATCTCTGGGGTAATAATAAAGGATTAGGATAAATGGAAGCAAAGTGTGACAGTAACAATTATTTCCCTGACAACCGAGCATGTCTTAAGTATACGATATCTAAAAGGGGAAAGTTTGGATTCACTGCATAAATGCAGTTCACCAAACTTCCCCCGAATGCACACTGTAACTTCCCCCTTCCCCCAAATATCCACTGTTAAATTAATTTGAAGCAATATAATAAGTACAAAATTGTGCGAGTTTTTAATTGTGTACTCCATTTGTTATCTGATCTCTATTTATTGTTTAAAGTGCATTTAATATCACACTGGTTTTTTAGAATACTACAACCTTATGTTTTATTTATTAACCCAATCGAAGCCTTAATAAGGGCCGCTTATTTGTACGCATATCCCTAATGCGCTCAGTATGAGCCAAACAACATATTAATATGAAAATAAAGTATCTGCAAAGAAAAGAACCCAATGCTATATAAATTGACCTTATTAAAAAATTTGTACTTTTGCACACTTATTCGTACAAGTGCACTTCAGCAGATCGTAATGGTGGTTCTTATTTAACAAACTTATGTTTATCCTCTACCGATCTGCGATGGTGTATAATCAAGTGTCAGTCACTAAAAGTGTAAAAAATCTAATTTAATAAATCGCGACATTTGCGATTTTGGACCATATTCATGGGCATTTTAAGTCACTTTATATACATAAAAAGTTAAACAAATGTTACGATTATAGTTAGAAATCACTCCAAACTACATTTTAATCCAAAAAATAACATTCTACGATGAATGGAACTGGAAATAATAGTGTTTGAAATATCGAAAAAATGTGTACTTTTTAAGTGCATTATGCAATAAGTGCACCTAAGTCTTTTCCCAAGTTGTATCCTATTTCACACACTACAATCTATCCTCTATCCAATGAAAAAAGTTTCAGATCAAACGGCCCAGTAGAACCAAAGTTATTGATGTTTAAAAATAATCACTCGAAAATTTCAAATTCTCTTGGTCACGTAGTCTAGTGGTAATCAATCACGTTAACGATACTTAAGTTCGTGGGTTCGAAACCCAATATGACCATTCATAATTTTTTGCAAAAAAAAATATTTTTTATTTTTGACTAAATTTCGGTTCTGGTGCTCCAAATTCAATAAAATTGGTATATTCTTTGCCGTAATTTTTTTTTCTATCTTTTGAGAGGGGGTATTTTTCGCCCCAAAAAAAATGAAAAAAAAAGGGCCAAAATTACGCGATATTTTTCGACCCTTAAAACTCGTTATTTTAATTATAAATGTTAAGAAAAAAGATAGTGGAGTTAATTTGCTACATTTTACAGGAACTTTTGGCGCAAAAAGTTAAATTATAATGTAATGGCGATTTATTAAAAAAAAATTTTTTCGTCCCTTTTTTATAAGTAGTATATTTCACACGATCGTCTGCCGCTTCAGTTATATAATAGCTATGGCGCGCTGTAACTACCGTTGAAAGATAGATAATTTGACGCTCTATAAGACTGTTTAAATAAGTCTCCCAGACCTCATGTATTTTTCGAGCTAGACGAGTTCCCGCGAAGCGAGTTTGAAGCGTGAAATTATAATTTGGGCCCTAATTTTTTTAATATCGTTTGCGCGGCAAAACCAATCGAATATTTGGATTCCCCGTATCGATATTAACCGTATAAAATGTACTTTAACCTTCAAGAGTCAAAAATAAAAAAGTTGTTAGTTATAAACTTTTTATTATTTTCTGGCCCTTTTTGGGCCCCTTTGCCTACATATTTTTTGTACCCCCATTCGATAGGAATGTAGCCCCTGTGGTCTTCTACGCTTTCCGAAAAAGAATTGGCAGATTCCTACTAGCGTTGTCGAATTAAAAATTTTGGAAATAATAATTATGTAAAAAAGATGGAAAAAACGGACAAAGTTACAGCCCCTTTTTCCACCCGAAATTTCAATAAATATCTTACCCCCATTCGATACGAAGGTAGTACCTCTCTTCCCCTTTCCAACCGCGTTACTTTCGTCCCCGTACGATTAATATTAGCCGAGTTACAGCGGATCCCGCAAAGTCATTTTGTCCGTTTTTTCAACTTTGACGGACATTTTCGGAAAAAAGGCGTGGTAATCTTTTTTGAAAAAAAAACGAATTCACTAATTAATCCCTTCTATCGTATCCCGGCGTCGGCTAAGCAATAACCTAGGGTTTTTTCGAGCCACTGTAGAGCGCCTTTCAAAAAAATTTTAAAATTGTCGAAAAAATGACGGTTTTTTGTCCGCCGTGACCGTCGAAGGGTTAGATTTAATAATGTTAGAGTTGCTAATATCTTAGAATTCCGAGCCGCTCCCCTGGTGAGAAAATAAAAAAATTTGGTCAGTTCCTTCATCGAAAAGTCCCCCAGAATCCCAAGTTAACCTATATAGTTAGCGATGGCCTGCGGCTTTAGGAGCGGCCGCGGTATTCACCTCCCTCATAGCGGCCGTGGCGGTGTTGCGTCCAATGGAGAAATATTTATCCCACCTAGAATATATATATATAGTCTCCTGTCGTGTCACTCTAGTTCTACAAATACAGTACTGTATCTTCTTAGATAGATGATCTTCTTAAATCCTAAATATTCTTAACATTCTTTAAGAAATTGTACTGATGACAGAATTCAGCACACCTGTGACGATACTCTTGGCTTGAACGAGTCGAGGCGTTCGCGTTCGCGAGACGATTACAGGGTATTTTTTGGGAGTTCGACTCCATCTTCCTGTTACAGAAATTTTTCATCAACCTTTGATCGTCACACCCATCCATACAACGGTAATAATGAGCATTGCGGATCCATGGTAATGTTGGAAATGTATGTAACCCATGGAAACAAACCAAAACAATCAGTAATAAACAATGATAATTCTCATTGTAATGAAGGGCGATTATTTATAACAGCAGTTAGAGTATAAAATAAAAAATAAAGTTGGTTTCATTGAGGGATTATATTTTACAAGAATACCAATGATTTTATACAGTTTTCATTTACTTTGCGTTTTATCCCTTCCATCATGATTTACAACCCCATTCTCGACAGCTGTTCAGATTCCAATAAAAAATATATATTGACAGATAAAACGATTCTGGGTAAGGTGCTTTTAGGATACAGGTAGGTACTGGGTACCGGTGCTGTAGGATACAGGTAGGTACTGGGTACCGGTGTCATTGTTGTAAGATACAGATAGGTACCAGGTACCGGGTACTGGTGTTGGTGCTTTAGGATACAGGTAGGTAGGTACCAGGTATCGGGTACCGGGGTCGGTGCTGTAGTATACACAGGTGGGTACCGGGTATCGGGTACCGGGGGTCGGTGCTATAAGGATACATGTAGGTACCGGGTATCGGGTACCAGTGTCGGTGCTGTAGGATATATGTAGGTACTGGGTATCGGGTACCGGGGGTCGGTGCTATAAGGATACATGTAGGTACCGGGTATCGGGTACCAGTGTTGGTGCTGTAGGATACAGGTAGCTACCGAGTATCGGGTACCTGGGTCGGTGCTGTAGGACATTGTACACCAGTAAAGCTATTACAGTTGATTTATTTTCCCTCATTGTGTAGCAATTGTTGACGTATTTCTAATATGGATCATATTACATAAAATGCAGCCATAGCGAATTTACAGCGAATACAATTAATTGGATAGGTTTATGGAGCGCTGGCATATCCAGCAGAGGAGAATACAGGGGCGAAGAGTTCAGCGGAGGGGAATCCAACGGAGAAGAATTCAACTGAGGAGTATACAGCGGAAAATTCAACACTCATATGTTTTTTTGGAGACATACGGACGGCTGAGGGCTAAATATTGTTAATGTTAATGTTAATGATACTTCCGGTGTAACAAATATTAATGATACTTCCGGTGTAACAAATGTTAATGATAATTCCGGTGTAACAAATGTTACTGATACTTCCAATGTAACAAATATTAATGATACTTCCGGTATAACAAATGTTAATGATACTTCCGGGGTAACAAATATTAATGATACTTCCGGTGTAACAAATGTTAATGATACTTCCGGTGTAACAAATGTTACTGATACTTCCAATGTAACAAATATTAATGATACTTCCGGTATAACAAATGTTAATGATACTTCCGGGGTAACAAATATTAATGATACTTCCGGTATAACAAATGTTACTGATACTTCCGGTGTAACAAATGTTAATGATACTTCCGGTGTAACAAATGTTAATGATACTTCCGGTGTAACAAATGTTACTGATACTTCCGATGTAACAAATGTTAATGATACTTCCGGTGTAACAAATGTAAATGATACTTCCGGTGTAACAAATATTAATAATACTTCCGGTGTAACAAATGTTACTGATACTTCCGGTGTAACAAATGTTAATGATACTTCCGGTATAACAAATGTTAATGATACTTCCGGTGTAACAAATGTTACTGATACTTCCAATGTAACAAATGTTAATGATACTTCCGGTATAACAAATGTTAATGATACTTCCGGTGTAACAAATGTTAATGATACTTCCGGTGTAACAAATGTTAATGATACTTCCGGTGTAACAAATGTAAATGATACTTCCGGTATAACAAATGTTAATGATACTTCCGGTGTAACAAATGTTAATGATACTTCCGGTGTAACAAATGTAAATGATACTTCCGGTATAACAAATGTTAATGATACTTCCGGTGTAACAAATGTTAATGATACTTCCGGTATAACAAATGTTAATGATACTTCCGGTATAACAAATGTTAATGATACTTCCAATGTAACAAATGTTAATGATACTTCCGGTGTAACAAATGTTAATGATACTTCCGGTGTAACAAATGTTAATGATACTTCCAATGTAACAAATGTAAATGATACTTCCGGTGTAACAAATGTTAATGATACTTCCGGTATAACAAATGTTAATGATACTTCCGGTATAACAAATGTTAATGATACTTCCAATGTAACAAATGTTAATGATGCTTCCGGTATAACAAATGTTAATGATACTTCCGGTGTAACAAATGTTAATGATACTTCCGGTATAACAAATGTTAATGATACTTCCGGTGTAACAATTGTTAATGATACTTCCGGTGTAACAAATGTAAATGATACTTCCGCTATAACAAATGTTAATGATACTTCCGGTGTAACAATTGTTAATGATACTTCCGGTGTAACAAATGTAAATGATACTTCCGGTATAACAAATGTTAATGATACTTCCGGTGTAACAAATGTTAATGATACTTCCGGTGTAACAAATATTAATGATACTTCCTGTATAACAAATGTTAATGATACTTCCGGTGTAACAAATGTTAATGATACTTCCGGTGTAACAAATGTGACACATCGTACCTCCGGTGTAACAAATGTTAATGATACTTACGGTGTAACAAATATTAATGATACTTCCTGTATAACAAATGTTAATGATACTTCCAATGTAACAAATGTAAATGATACTTCCGGTATAACAAATGTTAATGATACTTCCGGTGTAACAAATATTAATGATACTTCCGGTATAACAAATGTTAATGATACTTCCGGTGTAACAAATATTAATGATACTTCCTGTATAACAAATGTTAATGATACTTCCGGTGTAACAAATGTTAATGATACTTCCGGTGTAACAAATGTTAATGATGCTTCCGGTGTAACAAATGTTAATGATACACATACCTTTGGTGTTACAAATGTTGCCGACATTTTCGGTGTAACGAATGTTTATGATATTTCCGGTGTAACAATTAATGTTAATGATATTTCCGGTGTACCAGATGTTAATGATACTAGAGGTGTAACAAATTTTAAAGAAATTTCCGGTGTAACAAATGTTACACATACCTCCGGTGTAACAAATGTGACACATAATACCTCCGGTGTAACAAATGTTAATGATATATCCGGTGTAACAATTGTTAATGATACTTCCGGTGTAACAAATGTAAATGATACTTCCGGTATAACAAATGTTAATGATACTTCCGGTGCAACAAATGTTAATGATATTTCCGGTGTAACAATTAATGTTAATGATATTTCCGGTGTACCAGATGTTAATGATACTAGAGGTGTAACAAATGTTAAAGAAATTTCCGGTGTAACAAATGTTACACATGCCTCCGGTGTAACAAATGTGACACATAATACCTCCGGTGTAACAAATGTTAATGATACTTCCGGTGTAACAAATGTTAATGAGATTTGCGGTGTAACAAATGTTAATGATACTTCCGGTGCAACAAATGTTAATGATATTTCCGGTGTAACAATTAATGTTAATGATATTTCCGGTGTACCAGATGTTAATGATACTAGAGGTGTAACAAATGTTAAAGAAATTTCCGGTGTAACAAATGTTACACATGCCTCCGGTGTAACAAATGTGACACATAATACCTCCGGTGTAACAAATGTTAATGATACTTCCGGTGTAACAAATGTTAATGAGATTTGCGGTGTAACAAATGTTAATGAAACTAGAGGTGTAACAAATGTCAATGACAGCACCGATGTAACAAATGTTAATGATAACTCCGATGTAACAAATGTTAATGATACTTACGTAACAAACGTTAATCATTATAATGGTGTAACAAATGTAAATGATGATGTTCATGGTGTTCGCCTTGGACTATTCAATGCACGTTCTGTAAATAATAAAGCTGCATACATTAAGGATTATGTGATCGATAACAAACTGGACGCTTTAGCTATAACAGAAACTTGGCTAGCGGGAAATGATAATGACCATATTACTGTAAATGAATTGCGACCAACATCATATAATCTTGAACACATTGCGCGGACGCACACAACGGGAGGAGGCGTTGCATGCCTGTATAATGATATCTTCAAAATGATTCATGTAAAAGGAAAATTATACGAAACATTTGAGTACATGGAGACATTATTGACTCTACATAAATCTGCTTTTCGAATTGTGATAATCTATCGCACTTGTCCCTCCACAACCAATGGGCATACTGCAAGTAGGTTTTATGACGAGTTTGCAGAATTTCTTCAGTATCTTATATTATCTTCTGGATTGTTGATAATACTCGGGGATTTTAATTTCCATATTGATGACGAAACAGACAAAGAAGCGACAGAATTTATTTCTTTGACTAACTGTTTTGCAATAGATCAGCTTGTGTGTGAATCAACGCATAGAAAAGGTCACACATTGGATCTCGTATTAGTGTACGCAGAAGATCGTGATTCAATTGTAGATCTCACTGTCCAAGATATTGGTATCTCAGACCACTATATGGTTACCTTTCGAATCGATGTGAAAAGAGACCTCTGCGAAAAGGGGGCAAGATGTTATAGGAATCTGAAGGATATCGATATGGGAGCTTTTGTGGCTGATATTGAATCATCGGATCTCTGTAGGAACAATCCGAGGGACCTAATTCAACTTGTACATTCATACAATCATAGTTTATCGATCATACTGGACAAACACGTACCGGTGATTAAAAAAACAATCGGAAACCGCAAAAAGGAAGAGTGGTATACTCCACTTATTTCGGAAGAAAAGCACAAAAAAACGAAAACTAGAACGGAAATACCTAAAAAGCAAACTTGAAGTGGATCGCATCGAGTATAGGCAACAATGTAAAACTATCCTCAGCTCCATTAATTTAGCAAAGGAAACTTATTATAATAAGATTATAACTAACAATAAGGGGGATACAAGAACATTATTCGCGGTTGCTAATAAGGTATTATATCGTCGGACTGAGACTCGGCTTCCAGCACATGATTCACCGACTAATCTGGCGAATGAATTTTCTAATTACTTTGAGCAGAAAATAGCTGGTATCCGGAATGAAGTGAATGAGGATAACGATGATAATGTAACAGGCAATATTGATATTGAGACTGGACCCACAGATATATCCATGAACATGAACAATAGGAACAATAATGATGATACCAACCTCGGATTCGCAACATCTTGCGACGACGGCATTCCCACTGAAAAAGGTAAATTAAAGGATGGCAATGATACGGTAAACATGAGTCAATTTAATCCAGTAAGCGAGGATGATGTTAAGAAACTAATAGATGATGGTAACTCGAAATCGGGCCCCAATGATCCCATCCCAACAAGGCTATTGAAAATGTGCCTGGGACCCCTCCTTGTCGTCATAACTCTGATGATAAACCTATCGATAGCAACGGCAGTAGTACCAACATTATTTAAGGAGGCTATTCTGACACCAATATTGAAGAAAGCTCGACTCAATCCTGAAATCTTTAAAAATTTCAGACCGATATCGAATCTGAGATATATTGCGAAATTTACAGAAAAGGTGGTAGCTGACCAACTAATTAGTCATCTCAATCTGAATAACTTACACGAACCATTGCAAAGTGCCTATCGTAAATACCATGGAACAGAAACAGCGATGTTAGCAGTAACTGACAGTATCTTACGTGACATTGATGATGGATCCGCAGTCTTAATGATTATGTTAGATCTGAGTGCCGCCTTTGACACGGTGGAGCATTCAAAAATCTTAGATATCCTACGGTCGGATTTAAAGATCAATGGTCTGGCACTTGATTGGTTCCGATCTTACTTGGGGGATAGGAAACAACAGGTCCGTATAGGCGATGTTTATTCAGATATGAAAAAACTTAAGTTTGGATTACCACAGGGATCTGTATTGGGGCCGGTATTATTCAGTATCTACACACGATCGTTGTCCTCCGTGATAATTAAACATGGCCTTAAATACCATCTATATGCGGACGACACCCAAATATATATCGCCTGCAGATATAAATCATGCGGTAACTGTAACAGAAAAATGTCTCGAAGATGTGAATGCATGGATGAGAAAACATTTCCTTAAACTCAATACAGATAAAACTGAAATATTGGTCTTGCAGTCCCGCTTCAACCCGGACTTAAACCTACATCAGGTTCAAGTTGGTGTTGATACCATTGAATGCAAATCTGGTGCACGTAGTCTGGGGTATCAAATGGATTGTTATATGATGAATTCCAAACAGATCGCTATCACTGTCAGAGACGCGTTCTACCATTTGCATAGTCTGTCAAAAGTAAAGCGTTATTTTGGAAATAAAGAGCTCGAAATTCTTATTCATGCGCTTATATCCAGTAAACTAGACGCGTTTAATTCACTATATTATGGGTCGCCTGCGAAATACATTTCAAGACTACAATACGTGCAGAATTGTGCAGCGAGGATGCTGACGAATACACGTAAACGGGATCACATAACGCCAGTACTGCGTGAACTTCATTGGTTACCTGTACGCCGCCGAATAAATTATAAAATAGCATCAATACTTATGCAATCTACTTGTCCCATACATTCCAATCCGTGCATTGAGATCAGGCAGTGCTGGGCTACTTACTGTACCCCGGTACAGGATGGAGCACTATGGTAAACGTTCCTTTTCGGTTGCTGCACCAACTATCTGGAATTCGCTTCCACTATATGTGCGGAATGCCACGACGGTCGAAACGTTTAACTCTCGTCTAAAAACCCACCTGTTTCGATTGGAGTATTCTACAGACTAATCTGTATTTTAATTTTTTATTTCACTGTTCCACAATTAAGTTTATTCAAAACTTATTTTTACTGTACTAACTATATATATATTTTTAAGATACTATAGTTGGTTTTTATCATTGCGCCCTGAACAACTTGTACTAACTGATAGGGCGCGTTATAAATAAATATTATTATTATTATTATTATTATTAAATAGGGTTACCAGTAACTATCATAGTCAACCTCCCTTGCATTTTGTGGAAATTCAAATTTACAGACAAAATTACAAACTGACTACTAATAACTGACTACTACAAGCCGACATTACTGACAGTGGATGCTTTATGTTATAAACTGCTGAGAAAACTTTGGATCCAATGTTTCTGACATTAAATCCAGAAGAACAAATTAAACTCCATCACTTGTATACAGGGTAGTTCACCCTGACAGCTGCTTCACACTTGGGGTTTGGTGACAGTTTTTAAACCATTGACAAGCCGGAATCACCGTCAGTGTTTTAGTCCAACATTCAACAACCAAATTTAGTCCAAATTAGTAGGCCCTAGCGTTATTAGGCGCAATTATTCAAATTAGGGACGCATTAAAACGCACCTTATTAATATTTTAAATTTGGACTGAAATACTTAGGTATTTGCGGAGTTATTAGCATACTACTTAGGTAAAGGTTGGGTTTAATAGACGTTTTGAGCACTACTCCTACTACTAGCATCGGCATGCTGCATTGCAGCTGCATTTTTAAGAAGGCTGTGCCCGCTTGTCAACAAAATTGCACCGCCACAACTCCCTATCACCCATTACATTTGCTAGATCATCCGCATCTTCAAGGCCAGTGTCCTTTAAGATGCGTCTCAAGAAAGTCATGGGCTGTCCACCATGCTTATTCACTCCATGAGGCTGCCAAAGTACATGATTATGCACTGGCTGGTCCTCACGGCGAAAGCAATATCCTGCAAAGCGGAGGCGATTTTGTTCTAGTGTCAAGCTTGGGGGAACCAATGAGACACCTCCAATGTTATATAGTGTCTGGTTGGAGATGTGTGCATTGTACTTGACACAATGAACCCGGCGTAGCATTCTTGTGAATGTGCCATCCAGAGATTTCGTGTCCTCAGCAGTTAGAGCCCAGCATGGACTCCCATAGAGGAGTACTGGAACTACCGCTGCTCTAAATAATCGGACCTTAAGTTTCCGATTAATTCTCGGTGACTTCCAAATCCTGGAAAGCCTATTCAAGGCTGCCCATGCCTTTCCCTTACGTATTCGAAGGTTCTCACCTGACTTCCGGATCCATGATCCCAGGTAACAGAAGTCGTCCACATGCTCAAGCATACCATCCTTTGAGCTTATGCTCATCCGATCAGAGACTTGCTGAGAACTTTCAAAGTAAACTGTCAAAATTTTGGTCTTTCTAGAGTTAATAAAAAGACCAACACTAGAAGCAGCATGTTCTAATGAGCTGAGGAACCGTTGGGCTCCCTCTAATGATTCTGAGAGTACTCCTAAGTCATCAGCAAAGTCTAGATCAGTTAGGTACTTGGCAGGATTTCCTCGACTTCTGGAGCCAGTAGGTGGAGTTATCATCACCCCATCATCATTATGATGATCTAAGGACATGCGTGGAACATAGTCTTATGAACAAGAATGGTGCAAGAGTGTCTCCCTGGAGGACGCCCCATAACACTTCAAATGGTTCTGTGTCACCATCAACAGTAGACACAAATGTTGTCGAACCATCGATACTGATCTGATTGCTGCAATAATTTCATCAGGAATCCCATATAATGAAAGTATGCTGAACATACGTGAGCGGGAGACTGAATCAAAGGCCTTGAAGAAGTCAACAAAGATAACAGCCAGATGCCTGTCTTTCTTTTTTGATAACTCTTCAATTATCCTTCTAAGTGCCAAAATGGGCTCCATGGTCCCACGACCTTTACGGAACCCATTCTAATTTCCATGGAGCAGTCTCTCAATGGGATCCCTAATGCGATTTAATAGAATTCTATTATATAGCTTTGCAGCAATCGAGATCAATGAGATTCCCCGAAAAGAACCATAGAGTGTTAGGTTGCCCTTCTTGGGAACTGGCACCAATTATTTGTTTTCATTTCTTGTGGGACTCTTGTTGTACGGCACATGTCTACTATGATGGGATAGATGAGCTTTAAACACTCAGGTATTTTAAAGACCTCAGGGGGAACACCATCTACTCCACTGGCACGATTGGTCTTAATGCTCTTTGCAGCAGCCTTCACTTCTGCAAAGGAGATATCGCCAATGGGAATATCTGGGAGTAGATTAGATTAGATATTTATTGACATTGTATATGTAACAACATATAAAGAAAAGACGCACCGCAAGAACACAAAATATATGAAGGTACCGTTACATTGTCTGGTTAATATATTGCATTATATATTGCGGATAATATAAACAATTTGCAATTCACTACCGAATGGTTCAATAATTAACGTTATACAGACACTACAGTACGAACATTGATTAGAATACATAAATAAATAACTAAATATACATGGATACAACTAAATAAATAAATATGAGAACCTTATTGGCATTTTAGCCAATATGGCCTTAGATCACACATAGTGCGCGGTGTACTAAGCCTATTGTGTGAGGGTTTTGCAAGTCATTGAGAGACGTTATGCGGAATGGGTGAATGGAATCCCGATCGTTCTTTAGAAGAGGACAATCTTTCAGAATGTGTAGCTCGGTATGTAGTACAGACTCAGACACTTTTACTTCTAAAAACTAAAAGCCTTGGTAATCCGGTACTATCGACATCTGTTTGACCCAGCTTTAGACTATTTGGTATTCATACTTATTATTTTAGATATTCTCGGATAAAATTATAAAATTAAATTAGCCCACGCCGCGCCCCAGTAGTGCGCACCCTGAACTATAGATTGTTTTTCGGTTGAAAATATTTTACGTCGGCCAGATCCGTTCATTTCAAATTGTTTTGCGTAATAATTTTTTTCTGCTGCACCGAGTGTTGATGTTAATTAGTTTCTGTACGTATTGAATTTTTTTTTGTTTGAGTCTGAGTGGTTATGTAAGTAGTTACGGTATAATTTACTTATATTTCGAATTGAATGTAGTAAGCAATTTGTAATCCAAGGTTTAAGCGGTCTATTTTTATGGTTGAGGGGTTTAGATTCCAGATAATTGGGGCATATTCTAGTTAGGTGTTCATAAGATCGGTCAAATTTGTGTGTTATTGGTATGAATTTTGTATTGTATGTCCAGGAGGTAGTAGTGTAAATATTTTTCTGGCAGGAGGCATTGCATCATTATATACAAAATAGTCCGTCACAATAAGGAATGTGACGTGTGTCTCAATGAAGGACGGGTACGGGTCGATTCGCCCCCGACCTTTTCGCCCCAAGTCGATCCGCCCCACATTTTATGGGCATATGAACCTGGGGCGAATCGACTTGGTCAGTTGACTGATGACTTACTAATATTCTTTTTAGGTACAGTACAATGATATTAGAAAGTGCAAAGGACACCACTTGTCATCAAATCGTGTCTAGATAATGACTGAATGGGGAATAGTAGGTTCCCATATTCTTATCAGAGGCTTATTCGAATTTCACCAATTTCCGAATTTGACCAGTAATTTTTCAAATACTTCAAAGAGCTTCTTGAATATAGCATAATTGGATTTATATTCTACCTACATATTTTTTCCATTCTCCTACAATTTTTATTGAATTCTGACCAAATGCATTGACAAGTCGAGAATAGGTCAAAAACAATTAATATTGTCATTACCGCTACATTGCAAAGGAAGCCCATGCTTTAATAACACTATTGATTGCTGAATAATTTGTAATCTGAAACATTCATATTATGAATGTATTTTACAGATATTCATATTCAATAATAGATAACCTGCAAAATAAATACACCGCAGGAACCGCCGTTATTTTCTTATTGCGCACTTTTATGCAAAATATCTGCAGGAGTTGATGGAGTATATTATAGTTATCACATAAAATAAATAATGATGTGTAAAAATTACAATAATGTTAATAAACAATAGTCTGTTACTTTTTATTTTAATAATAATAATAAATGTGGGGCTAGCCACGCAGTCAGAGCCTTAAGGCCTGTTTACACGTGGCAACTTTTAGAGCAACTTTCTCGGCAACTAGCAACTTTTTTTTGGAGCAACTTAATTTAATCGCTGTTTACACGTGGCAACTTTACCAGCAACTTGGCTGGCAACTTTTAGAGCAACTTGGCTAGTTTGACTGTAAAATAATGAGTCATTTTATCTACTAGCTAGTTTTTGATAATTTAATTTGATTATCCCGCTTTAATTCGCCAATGCAAATACCTTACGGCAACTTTTTTACGTGTTTACACGGAGCAACTTGATCAGCAACCTAAGTTGCTCTACAAATTGCTGAGAAAGTTGCTCTAAAAGTTGCCACGTGTAAACAGGCCTTTAGCGCACAATTATAATTAGTAAATAGGGCAAAAGATCATGTCCGTCTGTCTGACTGTCTGTCCGTCTGTCTGTCTGTCTGCAAGGAAAAATTCATTCGTAAATAACTTTTGAAGATTTTAATCATTTTCAACCAAATTTTGTATGGGCATTTTTATGGTTACTCTAATATTTTTGAAAGTTACGGGCAAATACCTCTCGAACTTTTGACTCCAGTTCAAATCGAACTTGTTTCGAACTTGCTCAAGTTCGCGTTCTGTGCGACGCGCCCCAGGAACTTGTACCCCTAACCTATAACGCTCTACCTTAGCAACAGTAACAGTAACAATTCTAACATAAAAGTTAGTAGGCAGTTGCAGTTCTGAGTGGGAGATGTAAATGAAATATTTTTCGTACCAGAGACAGCTGTCAGGCACTGTCTATACTTCTACTACTGAAATAGCAATATAACAGTATAATGCCAAAGTGTGTGGACTGCAATACCGTTCAATCAAGGTTAAGCAATACAGGACTATGCTGCCTTTGTCGGGAGCGGCGTTTGTCAACGGGAGGCAACATTACTAATTCTACTCGGCTGACTTCCCGATCCAATAGGTCCAATTCCGATGTGTCAACTACCGACTTTGACCAATCCAGTAGTACCAGTACCACTCCAACTTGGGTTACAACACTAATGAGTTCCCAACAACGTATCGACCTAAACCAAGAATGGATAGAGAAGCAAATTCAGGATGTCAATCTTCAGATAGGAAAAATCAACAACCGGCTGATCGGAGTAGAAAACAACAATAAACAGCTACACATTGAAAATAGTAAGATCATTAATCGCCAGGACAGACAGCAAGTTGAATTAGATAAGCTGAAAGAAGAAAACAAGATGCTACGGGAAGCTATTGCCAACCAACAACGATTTAATGAATCAGTAGATCGCTCCCAACGCGCCCGCAATATTGTTATCCTTGGTGTCAGCTTGTTGGAAAATCCCGAAGGAATAACTAATGAGTGTGATGATGATAGAGGTAAATGCGAGAATATCATGGAAGCAATCGGGCATCCACTGAAAGAATTTTCTGCCCGTCGACTTGGTACCAAGAAGGGAAATAAACCTCGCCCTTTTTGGTCTCACTTGCTCCATCAGCAGCGAATCGGAAGTCAATCCTAAAGGCAGCAACGAATTAAAGAAAGTTTTTATAAAGCCAGACAGCCAGCCAGCAATTCGTAAGGAGTTCGTACGTATCAAGTCCAAGGAAGAAGATGAGAAGAGGAAACAATGCAATATCCAACGCATTGGTTGCGCTATCCATTATGATTTCAATCGCCGAGCTCTTCTACGGGATGGAGTGGAGAGAGATCACTTCAGGCCTTCTTTTTTAGAAACTGTGCCAATAGTCCAACAGATCGATTAGCTATATGCTCCTGGAACATAAATGGCATGCGGGACAAGTTGGATAATGATTTCGTTTTATTCTTTTTATTATCATTTGATTTCTTACCTAGTGTATTTTTTGGCGGTTGTTACATCACTCCACCTGACTCACCTTACCACAGGCCTGAAACAATAAGTTGCATACAGGGTCGAATCCTATCAGCTTGTGACACATCCTTTTGCGTTATTGGAGATCTGAATGGACGTTTCGGTAAACCAGATGCATCCCTATCACAGGGAAATATATATAATTACTCACCATGTGACCCAACTCGGAATCGCAGAGGGAAGGAACTGAGCAAATTGTGCGTTCATGCTAATCTGGTTCTGGTTAATAACTTAACGTCTTTACCTACTGCCCTAATTGATACAAAGCTGTCATATCGGGAAGGAAATAATTGGCCAACTTCTACCACATATTGTCTCACTATGTACTAACCAGTGCATGAGTTTTCCATCAGATCATGGTCCCCTGGAATTATGTATAAATGTTGCTGATAAATGTTGCTTTCTCAAGCAAGTGCAGCATCCTTATTAGATAGATCTATGATATATATATGATGAGACTCCGGACGAGCATATTGTTTCAGGTCCTGATGTTTCAGGTGCGTGGTCCTGTTTCTGATTGTAATAACTATAGAGGGATAAGTGTTGTAGATACCCTGGCTAAGTTGTATGACTCTATTATTGCCAGGTGTATAGGCTTATGGTGGCAGCCAGACAAAGAGCAGGCAGGAGCTCAGCGTAAGCATGGTTGTCTCGAGCACATACTAGCTTTGCGGTTAATTATAGATTTTGCAAGGAAATCAAAACTCACTTTATGATATAAAGGCATTTCATTTATCCAACGAATAAGTAAAATAAGTAGTTTATAAAAATTAATACAGTAATAGGAAGCACATTATAGTAAAAGTAAATAAAATAGATATAAATATTAATTACACAGCCACATATTAGGGGGTTATTATTTAAATAAAATCGGGTATTGTAATATTTATATTTTCTGAAGGTGGAATGCGAGGCTGAGGGTTGTGGGGCGAGCCACATTGGTCAGCCCATTGCAGCCCAAAACTCACTTTATTTGTCGTCCATATAGACTTTGTAAAGGCATATGATAAATGTTCACGTAAGAAGCTAATAGAGGAGTTGAGACGTGCAGGATGTAGTAAGCAAATGCTATATGCTTTGATAGCAAGTTATAGGGTTACAAAGTTCATATTTACGTCATGTATTATTGGTTTTTTTATTGGTGTAAAGCAGGGTGCACCAAGCAGCTGTATATTGTTTGTGTTTTACGTTAATAGCTTAATTACTAGGTTAAAAGGTGCATTTATTGAAGACAGCTTTCTAGGTGTCTTACATTGCTTACTTTTCATGGACGACACTGTGATTTAGGCGACATCCAGGGAAATGACTCTCCTTAAGTTAGGTATACTAATGGGGTTCTGTGCAGAATTCAATATGGCTCTTAATAAAAATAAAACGAAATTCATGACATTTAATGGGGAGGATTCCGATAAATTACCATTAGTGGTGAATGGTTTTGTTTTTGAATATTGTACAGAATATACCTACCTAGGCTCGTTGTTCACTGATGGTCATAATTTTACTGTAGATTTAGCAGCCCATATAAAAGCGAAGCAGTCTAATGTATTAAAGTTTTCTGCATTTCTACACCGCAACTATGATATGCCTTTTGCTCGGAAACTAAAAGTTTTTCACCATTATTGCCTCTTAGCTTCGATTTTATATGGCTGCGAAACTTGGTTAAAGGGTTCTTATAAGGGTGTTGCCACTTTATATATAAAATGCATTAAGCTGTTAGTTAGGGTAGATTGAGTACGAGTAACCATGTGTGTCTAGCGGAGTTAGGTTTACCTCGTGTAGATGCGTTAATATCACATCAGAGAAAACTTTTTCTTACGAAATTCAGTGTTCATACGCCAGGAATAAAGATATTAGACGATTGCCTATCTGCGTCTATTAATTTTATTCAGGCAGATATTAATGCAACCAAAGCGTATATACGTAGTAACGCCAGTACTCATACTAAGCTTATGACGTATCTGTCATTCAACAATAATTTAGTAAGACAAAACATATATGGTGCAAATAATGTATACCTACCTACCTGACAATCTACGTGTAAGCTTTACAAGATTAAGACTTTCAAGTCATTATCTCAAGATGGAGACTGGACGGCGGTCTAGAACTCCCCGCGCACGTCGTGTCTGTCCGTGTACAAATAGGGACATTCAGGACGAAACACATGTGTTGTTCGTTTGCGAAATAACACTCCCTATACGTTCGAAATATAACATTCAAGCTGTAGCCATAAGCGACCTTGACAACATTGACAGATATAAATTGTGCCTCTATATTTCTGAGATTTTAGCGACATTCACCTAATGCTATTATTCCGTGAAAGCAATTAATTTAATTAGGTTATTTAACGGTACATTCGTTGTTATTTGGATATTCATTTGAAATAGAAATTTAATACTGGTCATGTTTCTGTATGATTTTTGATAATGTTCGTGTTTCTGTGTAATTTTGATAATGTTCATAATAATGTTTTTCATGGCATGACAATAATATATATAATATATATATAAACTGTGAAAGAAACGAAAACCAGCGTAATATTTGAATACTTTGTCCAAAGGTAATCGGTTCAAGTATCATAATAATTCGTTGGTAGTAGTTCTAGAATACAGGCTGGTGTTTTACAGTAAGCAATGTAGTGTTTTACAATAGGCAATCTGGTGAATATATTATAAGAATTCAGTGCAATCTACCCTTTTCGTTATGAAATTATATTTTAAAATAGAACTGTTTGCATTCTATCTTTTTGTTATGATGTGATTTTTACTGCCGAAATTGAACTATAAATATTTTATGAGGTGCTTTTAGATTTAAGTTCGAACACGACACCTATATGTCCCTATCGATCTAAAGCCTATTTTAAGATGCGGTAATTATACTTTTTAATACACGTTCCATGATACGAGATACCACCAATCCCATGTCCCTACAATACCATAATGTTACTACAACCTACTTTTATTTTATGCGTCAGTAAATAAACTTCAAACAACTTAACACATAAATAGTATTGAGTGTACAGTATAGGCCTATATGGCGGGAATTCTACAAAACAGCCATCCGAAGTTGTTAAGGGTGGTTTTCGATTTTGGGATAAAACCAGGGAATTTAAAATTGATGTCGATGCCATTGCAAGTTACTGAATGAATATCATGCATTTAATACATTGAATGTGCACTAATTAAATACAGTAATAGTAAGTTCAAAGGATGTTATACTTGAGCATGCGGACAACTTCTGTTACCTGGGATCATGGATCCGGAAGTCAGTCGACCTTCGATTACGTAAGGGAAAGGCATGGGCAGCAATATTGTAAATGAGCTTTCCAGGATTTGGAAGTCACACAGAATTTATCGAAAACTTAAGGTCCGATTATTTAGAGCAGCAGTAGTTCCAGTACTCCTCTATGGGAGTCCATGCCGGGGTCTAACTGCTGAGGATACCAAATCTCTGGATGGCACATTCACAAGAATGCGGCGTCGGGTTCATTGTGTCATGTACAATGCACACATCTCTAACCAGACTCTATATAAGGTGTCTCATTGGTTCCCCCAAGCTTGACAGTAGAACAAAGCCGCCTCCGCTTTGCAGGACATTGCTTTCGCCGTGAGGACCAGCCAGTGAATAATCTTGTACTTTAGCAGCCTCATGGAGTGAATAAGCATGGTGGACAGCCCATGACTTTCTTGAGACGCATATTAAAGGACACTGGCCTTGAAGATGCGGATGATCTAGCAAATGTCATGGGTGATAGGGAGTTGTGGCGGCGCAATTTTGTCGACAAGCCGGCACAGCATTCTTAAAAATGCAGCTGCAATGCAGCATGCCGATCCTAGTAGTAGTAGTAGTATGGTAATAATGGAATAATAACTTCGCTTGTGATTATGAATGTTGAATTAAAACCAGCACCAAAAAAATAGCACACTGGGGACCGGCTTAAATCATAAAACTGTAAGAAGTTAAAAAAAAAATTACATTATTTTTTAATTAAATGACTAAAAATGTAAATGTAAAAAAATATTGGGTAGTTATGGAGTGTGCTCTCTTGGAAGTTAGTGTGGCGACATACCTGTTTTACATGTAATAGCCAAGAGAGAAGAGCCTTTGGGTTGTGCCTGGTGTTTTCAGTTTTACACTCACCAAAACTTTATTATATATTTCATATTCTGTTACATTATATTCAATTACAAAGCTATCTAGTTGCCTCCAAATCCTGAATCTCGGTATATTTTTGTTGTGATTGGTTATCAAATGGCCAAATATACCATATGATATACCAATATACTAAAACCCATTAAATATCTATGCCACTTCTGCCAAAATCCATGTACAATTATTTCGTATTATTTCATGTATAATTATAATGTTCGATGCTTGTATAAAATCCTCGGCCTTCGGCCTGAGCAATTATATGGTTTATTTTGTTTCAGGTGAATATATCCGCATATCACCTCTAAACATTTAATAATATCAGTACATTATTCTCCTGCATCCACACAAAATATCCACCCACTCAACCCCTCCCACTCTGCACACTTATCTATAAGCCACTTTTATGAACTGATCGTTTTAATGATGGGAACATTGCAATCATGAGGCTTCCATTAAATTAATTCTTTCATACTTTTTGACAGAAGGCATGGGACTCATTAAATAATATAATATTTTAATTGACAAGAGTTATTAGTTCTAGCTTCAAATGATGCCATATTGTATGATTCTATCACTCAATTATTCAATTTGTAAAATAAGAATGGTAAAATTTGTTAGGCTTATTAAGCCAAGGAATGCCCGTTCACCACCACGGATGATCTTCCACACTACACCCATCCATTAGGCTACAAGTTGTTGCCTGTTTCCCTCATGCAGCAGCTCTATGTATAATATTAAAAAATTATGTCTCGAGTAATTTAATAAGGTAATGTAATGACGAACTAAAGTGTTATCTAATACAAAAATAACTTGCTTTACTTTAAGGAGGTTATCTGAAGACGTCAAGAATTCCCACAAGGCATAATTGCACGTGGCACCTACAACTGTGTGGCGAGCCACGAAGTAAGTGAGCTTTAGCATAGGGGTACAAATATTCAACCTGTCGTTCTGTTGTTCTGTCACTATTTTCTGCTGTGTTCAATTTTGAACGTTAATAACTCGATCAATCCTCGATGAAATGTAACAAAACTTGGCAGACAAATAGTCTGTCAAAAGTTTAGAAATTTTCGAAGTAGAATTTGTGTGGGTCTTTCATGCAGCACCTGTTAAATCTTTTGCGGCAAAATTGTGTCGTTTTTGTGCAATTCGCGAACTACTCTAAAAAGGCCAA
This sequence comes from Nemertoderma westbladi, assembly GCA_032718475.1. Classification (NCBI taxonomy): domain Eukaryota; kingdom Metazoa; phylum Xenacoelomorpha; order Nemertodermatida; family Nemertodermatidae; genus Nemertoderma; species Nemertoderma westbladi. Next base: position 21,138 of record JAUCBJ010000763.1, on the reverse strand, counting down.
CATTGTTCTAAGGTGTTGGAGAAAGTATAAACTTATGCCCTCTAGCGTCTGTAACTAACATGACGAAATTTACCAGCTGTTTCTTTAACTGTTTCTTAATCTGTTTGTTAACGATTACTAATACATTCCTAAAGAATGTAAACATTTTCATTACCCTGCAAACAATTTAACGTTAATAATGCACTAATATACGTTATTTTCTGACAATGCCAACGTTAATTTATTAACGTAAAAATACATATAAATAACGTTAGTTTGGCCGCTCTTTTTACGTTAAAAATTAACGCAAATTAACGTTAATTTTAAACGGTAAGTAAGTATTAGGATCGTCAAAATATATTGTACGTTAAAAAATGACATATTATTGACAATCAGTTTGGATGGTTGAAATATATTGTATGTTTAACGTTAAAAAATCACAAACAACTGACAATAATATAAAAACAACTGTAATGATTAACGCTTAATTAATGTTAAAGTTAATTAAACGTTAACAAATAATGACATATTCCAGACAATTGCTATTATCTTATCTAGCTGACTATTGGTCTGGCCGCCCTGGCAATCAGTTTAAACTTACATCTTGACGGTCAGAACGGTAGACAGTGATAACTCGAAAACTAAAAACGAACTCGCTTAAAGCACCTGCCACCTAAGAAGGCATTCTCATATTAAACAGTTAGGGTAGGGTGGGTTGACCTCAGGTGACTAATGGAATTTATAACAACAGTTAAATTAAAAGCTTTCTCCCATCAGGGCTTCTTCGGGTAATTAATAAAAATGCATACAAACAGATCTCGCCCAATCAATTTTCAGATTTGAAATCCTCTATTTTATGTCTTTTGTATTGCACTTAGGCTCTTTTTCCTTTGTAACACTAGGCAGGCCCTATACATATGTGTGACTTACGGCCTTTTTACATTGAATATCTCGATAACTAGAGTATATACGGTGTTCTCGTTTATACCATTAGATAGAGCGCATTTTTTGACCCAGAAAAAGTGGATTTTGGAAAAATGCTACTTACGTTATTTGTAAGCGAATCCAATTCCCTGGACTACCCAGCGGAAAATGGGGAAAGTGGCTTTTACCAGTTATAGTTGGCTAGGTGACATTAGCAATATAATGTCACCTAATAACCAACGAAGGCGATACACATTGCCAGCCACAAGTAGAGATAAGAGGCTACAAGCCATCTCAGGGGGACAAGAGGGGCTAGCACGTGGGCATGAGGGAACAGGGAGTGCCAATCGAAGAAGGGATAGGTCAGCCAATGGTGGGGCAGAACACCATCTAATTGGGATGCATCCATTGGCCAGGCCACACAGCAAGTTCCAATGTTCCAAATGTGTTAGTAATATAAACGTTGCATTTATTATCTGTTGTTCATTTGGTTTGTGTAGAGCTGTGGAAGCAAGACGGTTTCAACCGTCGTCGACAGTAACCTTGCTATTATTATATCCTGATTGTGCTATTATTGTATTCTGACATTACGAACAACTGCCACTAAAAACTCCATTATTTTATCGGCCTCCTGCCTTTCAGACTCAGGTACTATAAGCACTTCAGCAGCCGGCGGACGCGGCGACGCGTATTAACCAAAAGCAAACACATCGGTCGGGATTCCCTCGCCAACTCGGGGATCCCGAGGTATATCCAACTAAGCACCCTTCCCCAGTGTTGAGGTACGACCGAATACCCCCCCCCCCCCCCCAGATAATATTATGTTATCATGAAACATTTTACTATTACTTCTACATGATATCCCATTTTTACCCTAGAGATCAAAAAATAAATTTGGATAACCTGTGACAGGATCAGGGGATCCCGACCGGTGTATTAGGTCACGCGTCACCGCGTCGTTGTGAAAGATAATAGTTTGTTGTTGTTATCGGTTAATTCATATAGTATATGAAATGTGATAGCACAGTTGACAGGTAATATATGCAGTATAGTATGCTGACCGGTAAATATAATATATATGATGGCGGTGATGGTACGAAATTGTCACCAATCTGCACTAGATGACTGAGATGACTGAACTGACCGGTAGTGTGCAATATAATATATATTGGTTATTCCTACACTACCTTGGCCTCTCTATCTAGCGGATGCTTTCTTCGCCCTTATTGGCTAATATACTAATTCTCGGCTCCCACCTCTGTGGGAGTGCTTCCCCCCCGCTGCTGTTACTTCCCCTCTCGAGGTAGTTTGACCTCTAACCTCTTTTGTGTGTAGCCTTCAGGGCCGTGTGTTGTCCCCGTTATTGGGTGTGATACGAGATTAATTGTGATTAACCTCGTATCCCCAATATTGCTGAAAAGGGCGCCACTTCCCAACTTTATGGGGGTAATGAGGCGGAAGTGAATCCGCTCACACTCCCCCCATACTTTCTTCCCGTTGAGTAGATAGCATCAACCTCTGAGTGCGCTTCAATTCCGCTGGAACCCGATCTACTATCGGGTGTGGGGTGGAGTTCTCTTACTTGGAGTCGGCTTTCCAGGCCGCTCCCTCTGGGTATGATATTACTACCCCTTCTTGGTGCAACCGCAACCTATGTTGCACCAAAACATCTGGCGTCTCTGTTCGAGACAATTGTGGATTCTCACATAATTTTAAAAAGCTCTCTCACTCTCTAAACTCTAACTTCACACTCTACTCTATCTTACTTCACTCTAACTCCACTCTGCTCTCTCCCCACACCTGAATCGCACTCGTCTGCACTCTCTCTCGCCAACAGCTCCTCTCCGTACTCCTCTCGGGACTGCTCTCATACTCTCTACCACTCCCAAAGGCGCTAAATCTCTTATGTTACCCCTGTGCTATCATTCTACCTACCTTGCTACTTACTTCTTACTACTTACTTACTATCTAACTCTCTTACTACTTACTTACTACTTACTACTAACTCTCTAATTCTACTAACTCTCTAAATCTAACTAGCTCTCAAACTCTACTAAATCTTCTTACTAACTCTCTTAACTCTACTAACTCCTAACTCTACTAAGTCTACTAACTCTCTACCTCTACTAACTCTCTGCCTCTACTAACTCTCTAATTCTACTAACTCTCTACCTCTACTAACTCTCTAACTCTACTGACTCTTCTAACTAACTCTCTTAACTCTACTAACCTTTCTACGTACCCTCTTACTCTCTTTCTACGTGGCGCTTTCGGTGCCCACAACCCCTCTACTACTACTTTCTACGTGGCGCTTACGGAGTAGGGTAGATCAAAAAAAAAAAATTTTGGAAAAGTAACTTTTCCCTATGTTAGTAATGTGTGAAATGTCCCAAAACCACCAAAAAATGTGACTTTTCCAATTTTTGGCAATGCAAGACCCCCGCACAATTAGTGCAAACAAACAACATTTTTAAAAAAACTATGTAGAATTAAAACATCTCGACAAATTTTTGTTTTTTGAAAAGTGACTTTTCCCTATGCAATAAAAGTGTGAAATGGCCTAAAAGTACAAAAAAACGATTATTTTCCAATTTTTGACAATGCAATACCCCCGCACAATTAGTGCAAAAAAAGAATATTTTTATTGCATAAACATGTCAAATTTAAACATTTCAACAAAAAATGTATTCCATGTCACTCCCAGGCTGTTGAGAGACTCGTCTGTTGTGTAACAAACTCATCCAAACATGTCATAGGCCAGAAACGTCGGGATGGCTACATTCGTTCTATGCTTTCAAGCAGAAGGGAAATGCCGAAATTTGGATCAAGAAAAGATTTCAAATTAAAAGTTAAACTTTTGTGAATTGAAATTTTCAATTATAGCCCGTCAGTTGGTAGTCTAACAGTTAAAAATTATAGCTCAACTTAATGTTTCAAATATTGTTGTTTGTTTGCACTAATTGTGCATTTCTAATACAAGGAAAACCCACTTTTCGAAAATACATTTTTTGTTGAAATGTTTAAATTTGACATGTTTATGCAATAAATATTCTTTTTTTGCACTAATTGTGCGGGGGTCTTGCATTGTCAAAAATTGGAAAATAATCGTTTTTTGTACTTTTAGGCAATTTCACACTTTTATTGCATAGGGAAAAGTCACTTTTCAAAAAACAAAAATTTGTCGAGATGTTTTAATTCTACATAGTTTTTTTAAAAATGTTGTTTGTTTGCACTAATTGTGCGGGGGTCTTGCATTGCCAAAAATTGGAAAAGTCACATTTTTTGGTGGTTTTGGGACATTTCACACATTACTAACATAGGGAAAAGTTACTTTTCCAAAATTTTTTTTTGATCTACCCTATTACGGAGCCTACAACCCCTCTACTACTACTTTCTACGAGGCGCTTACGGTGCCCAAAACCCCTCTACTCCCGTGGTATGTCTATATACCACACTCCCTATACCCACCGACTTCTAACGTACTACTACTACTACTACTAGGATCGGCATGCTGCATTGCAGCTGCATTTTTAAGAATGCTGTGCCGGCTTGTCAACAAAATTGCACCGCCACAACTCCCTATCACCCATGACATTTGCTAGATCATCCGCATCTTTAAGGCCAGTGTCCTTTAAGATGCGTCTCAAAAAAGTCATGGGCTGTCCACCATGCTTATTCACTCCATGAGGCTGCCAAAGTACAAGATTATGCACTGGCTGGCCCTCACGGCGAAAGCAATGTCCTGCAAAGCGGAGGCGATTTTGTTCTAGTGTCAAGCTTGGGGGAACCAATGAGACACCTCCAATGTTATATAGTGTCTGGTTGGAGATGTGTGCATTGTACTTGACACAATGTACCCGGCGTAGCATTCTTGTGAATGTGCCATCCAGAGATTTGGTGTCCTCAGCAGTTAGAGCCCAGCATGGACTCCCGTAGAGGAGTACTGGAACTACTGCTGCTCTGAATAATCGGACCTTAAGTTTCCGATTAATTCTAGGTGACTTCCAAATCCTGGAAAGCCTATTCAAGGCTGCCCATGCCTTTCCCTTACGTATTCGAAGGTCCTCACCTGACTTCCGGATCCATGATCCCAGGTAACAGAAGTCGTCCACATGCTCAAGCATACCATCCTTTGAGCTTATGCTCATCCGATCAGAGACTTGCTGAGGACTTTCAAAGTTAACTGTCAGAATTTTGGTCTTTCTGGAGTTAATAAAAAGACCAACACTAGAAGCAGCATGTTCTAATGAGCTGAGGAGCCGCTGGGCTCCCTCTAATGATTCTGAGAGTACTCCTAAGTCATCAGCAAAGTCTAGATCAGTTAGGTACTTGGCAGGATTTCCTCGACTTCTGGAGCCAGTAGGTGGAGTTATCATCACCCCATCATCATTATGATGATCTAAGGACATGCGTAGAACATAGTCAACCACAATAATGAACAAGAATGGTGCAAGTGTGTCTCCTTGGAGGACGCCCCATAACACTTCAAATGGTTCTGTGTCACCATCAACAGTAGACACAAATGTTGTCGAACCATCGTATACTGATCTGATTGCTGCAATAATTTCATCAGGAATCCCATATAATGAAAGTATGCTGAACATACGTGAGCGAGAGACTGAATCAAAGGCCTTGAAGAAGTCAACAAAGATAACAGCCATTTCTAACGTAACGGTACCACGTACCCTCTACTCCCATGGTATGTCTATCTACCACACTCCCTACACCCACCGACTTCTAACTTCTTACTAACTTCTAACTACTTACTAACTTTCTTACTAACTTCTACTGACTTCTACTTACTATCAAACTTTTACTAACTTTCTTACTTACCTACCATCTGACTTCTACTTACTATCAAACTTTTACTAACTTTCTTACTTACCTACCATCTGACTTCTACTAACTATTACTTCTTACTAACTTCTACTTATTTTTATTATTTTTAATTATTTATTTATTTATTTTATTTTATATTTCTTATTGCGTGTGGGAAGGGCGTCTCGCCCTCATAACCACCCCCCTCAGTCCAAAATATTGGACGACTAAACTCTAAGGTCCCCCTTGATCTTCCATCGTTACTTCTAGGAGACATTCTCCCGCTGCCCCCCTATACGTCCTCTTTTCTTTCGACCCACTATCCTCGCCAATTCCAACTCACCAGCAATTGGTTCCCCCTCTTCTGCCACCTTAAAATCGGGTCTCTCCGCCGCCTTCTTAATTCCCTGATCTTCTGGCAGCAAAATGCCACCCTTCATCTGGTTGTCTCCCGGCGGCAGAATGGATAGAAACTTAAAGAACAGACAAAACAGAACGAACAATAGTAATCCTATCCCTTTCCATCCTGTCTTCTTACTCGACCTCCCCCTTGTCGGTATACCTCTCAACCGGACCGGCATGTCTTCCAGACTCTCCTCTGGACACTCCTCCAGACACTCCTTTGGACTGTTGTCCTTCGGACACTCCTCCGGACTGTTGTCCTCCGGACATCTCGCCGTCCACTCCTCTCCATCCCCATACCCATACCTGCTGGGAACATCCTTGTTCCATCCCATTGTCTCTAAGTCTTTCGCGTCAAATCCATTCTCCTCCGCCCACTCTCTTACTGTTACTTCTCCTTTTAGCTTATCTACCGTCTCTGGTTTCTTCTCTATGTCCTTAATGGTGCCTGGTAGCATGCACCCTGATGTTTCCGACACCCTGTGTGGAATCTTGGTTTCAATTGGGCCGCTAAGCGCCCATCCGAACGGCGTGAGAATCGCCGTCGGATCCTGAATCGCCGTCGGATCTGTCTTCCCTGAAGATCGTCTGTACTCTTTCGTGGGCCGTCGGGCAGTCCAGACCCACTATGATGGATACCTTCGAGACTTCCACCTCCGGTATTGAAAAATCGATATCGTCCAGGAACCAGTACTGCTCGACCTCGAAGTTAGTTGGTCTCCTGGCATTTATATTTATTGATTCTATAATCTGAATGGGGTCGATGGTCGCCCCATAGTCACATCCCGGTGCAATCGCTGATATCTTGCACCGTCCCGTCCTCATCTCCAGGACCTCATCTTTACTCGAGACGGTAGTTACCGTCATCCTACTCGGCCTCGTCTTTGGCCCTATCTCTTCGGCAACCCAATTCTCCACCAGCGTGAAGGCTCCTCCACTACTGTCGACCAGCATTAATGTTGTGACTGATCGGCCACCCCTTCCTGTTATCTTCACTGGTACTACCCCGAGTAGTACTTTCCTCTTTATTCTTGCTCCTGTCATGCTTGTAGCCATCGTTTGGCCTCCAGACTCATTGTCTCCTACTGCTGTTTCTCTACACTCTCCGGATCTGTGTCCTTCTACCACACAACGATGACATAGTCCGTTTGCGTCTGTGTAGGCTACACGATCTTGTTTGGGCAACGCTTGCCAGTGCTTACAACTCATGGCCTTATGGGTTCCATCCCTATGTAACTGGCATTCGAATCCTGGATTGTAGCATTCCCTGTATAGTCCCTCACGTATCGCGTGTAGGTGTATATCTACCGATTTAGTGTTTTGGTTATCTGGACTCGGCCTACTGGGTATATTGGGGTTATATTTATTTGTGTTGTTATTTCTTTCTGTCCCTGCCACGGTGTGGCCCTACTCCCAGCTAACTGTGGGCTTGTAGCCCCCTGTGTGGCCGCGTGTGGTAGCGACTGTCTTACTCTTGGGAATGGATCTGCAGGATTGTGTTCGGGTTTATGCCTGTTGTATTCGGTCTTCGGCGCCTTCCCCAAACTATCCTCACGATAGACTGGGTCTGTAACCAACTCTGCTTCGTAGTTGAGGAAGTTTGACATTTCCTCTAGCCGTGGCTCCGCACCTTTCTTCTCCGGAGTGGAGAAGGCGATCTTCCTCCACTTGCTCCGCAGCCAGATCGGCAGTGCCTGCGCTATCGTGGTGATGTTATTAGATGCATTGAGTTCGTATGGCGCGTCTAGCATCTTCAGCACGATTAACGCCTTCTTGACCTTGTTCGTGAAGGTCTTTATGCTAACAGAGTTATCCTGTAGGCCACCCGATGTTATACCCCTTAAGGTCTGCCGGATGATCTTGGCTGGGTGTCCATAATATGGACACCCAGCCAAGATCAAGACCGGGCCGTAGACAGGGAATATTATTCCCTGTCTAGGGCCCGCCATGCAGTCGTGAAGCCGCCCTCGATGCCCTGATACTGCCTCACGATGTCGTACGCTGGGCCTCCTGTATATACCTGTAGATATTTTAGGCACTCCGCCTGCAGCAGGTTCTTGGTCAATATCTCGTTGCTGTACATGCGCCGAAATTGCAGGTATTCTTCCGGCCTATTTAGAGTGAATAGTTCTCTAGAATATAGATAGAATATTCTTCGGCGAATTTAAATGGCTCGACTGGTGGTAAATCGATCCTGGTCTTCAGTGCATCGATTAGTGTAGCCATTCCCATTGCCTGTGCTTCCAATGGGTTCGAAGGATGCTGTACAGATTCTCCTGTTGGGTGTGGTCCGCCCGTCGGGCCTGTTGACTGTTGCGTCAGATATATCATTGGGGGTAACGGCCCCCTCCATATTTCCGTGTCACACGACCTGTTCTCGTCCAGGGGGTTCGATGTTCTTATTCCTGTTTGAGTGTATTGTTGATATTGTAATGGGGGAATGTCACCCTGTCCCCTCTCCACCGGTATTATATTTGGCACTGGGGTTGATGTTAATATATTGGGGCCCATACATCTATCTGCAATAACTCTCCCCTCCCCTGGATATATGTTATGTCCCTGCATATTATAGGCATGCTGCTGTGCTGGTACCGATATAGGCCTATCCACTTCTTGCCTACCCACTGGCATGTACTCCGCAACTTCCGGATCTAATCCCATCATTCGCACTACCCTATCGCCTACACTATCTCTCCCAGCATGGCCTATAGTATGTGCAGTAAGGCCTACAGTATGTCCTGCAGTCTGCATGTGCCCTTCCGAACCGAAGTTTAACCTTCTCAAATAATTCAAGAAGTCCTCCCCGCGACTATCGTACTCTCGATTGGCAGCTATATCCCGTCGGGAAGTTTCCCTTCGATCCCCTCTCCTGTTCTCGTCCTCGTACCAGTACGTACTGTTCCCCTCTCTCGGCGTGCGGTGCGTCTCTCCGAGGCGACGGCAATCTCCCGGAGTTCGACCCCACTGACTCCTTAACTCCATCTCTACTACCGACGGCTCGCTATCCGTCCTTGCTCTCCGGTTGCTCGTAGCAACGCTTCTTCTACTCTCTTCACTTCTTCTCTCTTCGACCTCCCGGTTAAACTCTACGAATCTTCTTGTAAAAGCTTTTGCGGACATAACAAGTCATTTTTCTCCGCAATATACCATGTAGGTGCTTTAGCGGACATAACAAGCCATTTTCTCCGCAATGTACCGTATAGGTGCTTTAGCGGACATAACAAGCCATTTTCTGCCGCAATGCGCCTAATACTCTAAAAGACTGCAACTCAGATGACGAAATCTGTTAGCTGATTTACTGTAAACGTGGAACCTCTCTTTGTTCGGCTCAACCAATCAGAGCGATTTTAATTTTATGTTGGACAAGGGCCTATGTAAAACCGCGCAATGCATTACGGTCTTTGTTTACCTTTCTGAGCGAGAGAACTGCTTGGAAATCTTCTGTTACTTCTGTTGTGGAAGTTTCAGACTTTGCCTAAAGATCTGATGGCTTTGATTACGGAACGTAAATCTATTATCATATTGTCATATCAACTTGATGAACCTGCTGGACACTGCATATCATACTAAACCAATAAACTGACTTTTCACCGCATTATTTACTTCTGCTTACTGTCTGTTATTAATTGTTGTATATTGTTGGATATGTTGTTATATTTGGAGAATGCCGATAAATAATCATAAAACCCCCAATCTTCTTGATTACTGAAGGTAAGAGGACAGTTTAACGGTAGCAACTGTGACTTAAATTATAGTGGTTTTTGTGTGAATTAAATGATATTTCATAATCCCTACAAGTGTCAGTTGCGATCTTCTTTATATATGATCAAATTCAGTGACGGTCGGCAGATCAGTGTGCAGTAGTGTAAAGTCGTGTGCAGTAGTGTGACAGATAATAAAGCATCTCCTAAAGAATGCGCTATTTACGAAACTCATTAGCCATCTAGTTGTGATTAGTATAAGTCATAACTCTGTTTTTATACTTAAAGCGCCACGTCCTAAAGGAACTGTTAATATTTCCCCGAAAGTAAATATATTTGTCAGAGATTATATAGTAACGATCAATCGAATAATACAGTAGGTCTACACCGCAATAACGTCAAAGCACCCGAATCCAGTCTCCCTTAACCGTGGGTGAATGATCGCGCACAGACTGGCTTCGGCAGATATAACTTCAGTACATTAAATAATTGGTCTAGGCTAAAGTCGATTTATAAACAAGAAGACAACTAAAATTGGCAGGTTAAACTGCTAAAGGTCTAAAAGCGCGAACAATAATAGATTTTTGTTTTGATTGCACGTAGGCAATAAATTCGAATGTACCGGTCGGACGGTAACCTGTAGGCCTAACTGCCCAACCACCCGAACCGGTACTTACCGGTACTAGTATTATTTCGATTGTGATATTGTATATGGGTAGGCTGTTTAAGAGATTAGGGACTGTACACCCCTTGTTTCTTTTAGAGCTTATTTATTTCTGTCAGTTTTATTTATCTGTAAGTGTAATATTGAGCAGAAGGCGTGTAAGCCCGCTCAATTTGTACAAATAATTTGTAGGCTGGATTGTTGTCTGACTGTTGTTAAGTCTGAAGCGATTGCAGTATACGAGGGCTAGCTGGTCCTACTCACGTGTTTACTCGAGCGTGTTCCGACCTGATTGATTATTCCTTTGAGACTCTCACCGAGATACAAAAGAAACTCCGACATGGACAATTCGAACTCGCACAGCGTTACGTCACCGATACCGAGCGTAAACCGGCCATGGGTATAGATGGATCAATGTTACCCCAGCCAGTGCTCGAGATGTTGTTTAACGAAAGAATCCTTTAAATTCGGCTCAGCTGTTTATGGAGATCTCCAAAACGACTTCAGGAATATGGAGAATATCCCGTATCCTTTCGTAGACACCCAGCTGATTGCTCACTGGGCAGAAGGCCGAGGTTTCTTCCGAACTATGTATGCCAATACACCCAGCGGCATCAATAAAGTACAACGAACCTCCATCGGACATCTTGCCTTCCAAGAATACAGATGGAATTTCAAAGTCAGAAACCCTATCAACTATCAACAAGTATATGGAGATCATTATTCTCGATTATACTTCGACGGACCTTTGACCACACCTGGCGTCGTGTATAGCTTCATGAGTGTTCCCCTTCGTCCCTCATTAGCTATATACACTATCTTCGAGAACGCCGCACTTGCCGGTTGGCTAGCCGATGTGTGCAGTCGTACTATACGCACCCATCCCTTGATACTTGGAACCAAACTCGCCAAGCTAGATGAACACAATAAATTCATCCGCTTCGAATGCTTTAGGCGCTTTCTGACTCCGTTCCGTAACGTTGATAGTCAGTTCAAGGACCGCGCTCTGACCAAGCTCAGCCTAAGAGACTCAGCTGCTGAGAAGTTAGACAGCGCTGGATTTGCCATTTTCAAGGATGTTGGTATACAGAACTTACATTCCTCTGTTATACAAAGACCCCGAATCCCCACGGGTTATTCTATCGTGGAAGTTCAGACACTGGGTTCGCTTGAGGAGACAGCTACACCTACCTCAGCTATGCGATTGGAAGACGAACCAATATGCTTAGAATCCGAGGAGATCCAGCCCACAGCGCCCCGGAGCAGTGACAATGACTACGTCCTGGAATGGTATCAAGGTCCACAATGCCTCACCGCTTACGATTATCGGCATGCCAATTATGTTTCTAGGAAACGTTGTCGATTGTGTGCATCTCGAGACCATTTCACCCCGGTGGACTCCAACGTACCCTGTTCCTACTTCCTTGAACAACCTACGATGGAGATCTATTGTGCATATTGTAGACTCAATAACTTGCACATTTTTGCAGTCTGCCCCCAATTTATGACTCAATGCCATCATTGTCAGTTTAAAGGACATGCAAGTTTTGATTGCCCTTTCAACCGAGATCTGGAAAGCGTAGATGAAATGATTACCTTACACTATATTCGAACCTGGGAAGCGAACGCGGATCTACATTGTGAGTCACGTCTGGATATTACCCTGGACATGCTTATGAGTGAGTTTATGCGTTTCACCCGTATCTATTCGCGTCCGTTGAACAAACATCTCGCACACCGAGTTACGAACTAATGAAGCGTGTTGGCGAGAATATTTCGACCAAATTTGTTCGTAAATATCTCAGGAACATTAATCCCAATGATCTTAATTCCTATAACTTGATCAACTTCATCCATCAAGATCCTGAATATGGTGACTTGTTCATCAACTCGCATCCAGAACTACAGGAAGTTCATAGACGACCCTATGAATATAGAGCCCGAGAACGCGAGTTAGAAAGAACCATCAAACTGAGGAAATTTCTCACTACTCACAGTCCACCTACCGCTCTCGTGCAGACGACTCGTCAGGGACCAGTAAGAGCTGCTGTCTTGAAACGCGCTCTGGGGGTTGTTCAACCTCGCTCCGCTGAGGTTGATATCAATCAACCGGGTACCTCGACCGGCGGATACACCGACCGTAACCCTAAACCTTCCGATGCAATTGTATTGCACCCTTCACCCAGGAGTTATAGCCCTCCTAGTAAAATGGCTTGCCCCAAAGAGAAAAGGACTCTTGCTAGCCTCAAAAAACTGCGTAAACGCCGTTCGCGTAAGACGGACTAACTGTTTAGAGTATTTTTATATTTTAGAAACTGTGATTTTTTATATTTTATAGAATTAAATCCCATTTTCTGGGAGCGGTGTAAAAGCTTTTGCGGACATAACAAGTCATTTTTCTCCGCAATATACCGTGTAGGTGCTTTAGCGGACATAACAAGCCATTTTCTCCGCAATGTACCGTGTAGGTGCTTTAGCGGACATAACAAGCCAACAATGCGCCTAATACTCTAAAAGACTGGAACTCAGATGACGAAATCTGTCAGCTGATTTACTGTAAACGTGGAACTTCTCTTTGTTCGGCTCAACCAATCAGAGCGATTTTCATTTTATGTTGGACAAGGGCCTATGTAAAACCGCGCAATGCATTACGGTCTTTGTTTACCTTTCTGAGCGAAGAGAACTGCTTGGAAATCTTCTGTTACTTCTGTGGTGGAAGTTTCAGACTTTGCCTAAAGATCTGATGGCTTTGATTACGGAACGTAAATCTATTCTCATATTGTCATATCAACCTGATGAACCTGCTGGACACTGCATATCATACTAAACCAATAAATAAATGCAGTGACTTTTCACTGCATTATTTACTTCTGCTTACTGTCTGTTATTAATTGTTGTATATTGTTGGATATGTTGTTATATTTGGAGAATACCGATAAATAATCATAAAACCCCCAATCTTCTTGATTACTGAAGGTAAGAGGACAGTTTACCACTAGCAACTGCGACTTAAATTATAGTGCTTTTTGTGTGAATTAAATGCTATTTCATAATCCCTACAAGTGTCAGTTGCGATCTTCTTTATATATGATCAAATTCAGTGACGGTTGGCAGATCAGTGTGCAGTAGTGTAAAGTCGTGTGCAGTAGTGTGACAGATAATAAAGCATCTCCTAAAGAATGCGCTATTTACGAAACTCATTAGCCATCTAGTTGTGATTAGTATAAGTCATAACTCTGTTTTTATACTTAAAGCGCCACGTCCTAAAGGAACTGTTAATATTTCCCCGAAAGTAAATATATTTGTCAGAGATTATATAGTAACGATCAATCGAATAATACAGTAGGTCTACACCGCAATAACGTCAAAGCACCCGAATCCAGTCTCCCTTAACCGTGGGTGAATGATCGCGCACAGACTGGCTTCGGCAGATATAACTTCAGTACATTAAATAATTGGTCTAGGCTAAAGTCGATTTATAAACAAGAAGACAACTAAAATTGGCAGGTTAAACTGCTAAAGGTCTAAAAGCGCGAACAATAATAGATTTTTGTTTTGATTGCACGTAGGCAATAAATTCGAATGTACCGGTCGGACGGTAACCTGTAGGCCTAACTGCCCAACCACCCGAACCGGTACTTACCGGTACTAGTATTATTTCGATTGTGATATTGTATATGGGTAGGCTGTTTAAGAGATTAGGGACTGTACACCCCTTGTTTCTTTTAGAGCTTATTTATTTCTGTCAGTTTTATTTATCTGTAAGTGTAATATTGAGCAGAAGGCGTGTAAGCCCGCTCAAATTGTACAAATAATTTGTAGGCTGGATTGTTGTCTGACTGTTGTTAAGTCTGAAGCGATTGCAGTGTGTGTAGAGTGTATGTCCGATAAAGTACTAGTTAGGAAGGTGGGGCATCCAGTGTTGTAAGGTAAATCCCCCCCCCCCCCCCCCGAAAGAATAAGTCATACTACTTGGTTAGAACGCATACTAACTAACCATTTCGGAGTCTGCATATACTGTAGTTTATTTAGGCTTGACAGTGGTCTGCCAGCATTTGGTCTGTATTTTGTTTGTATAGTCTGCCGGGTAGCGTAATATTTATTATTCAGAGTCTATGCGAGTATTCGCAACCTACATAACCCCAAGTTTATTCCTACAGTAATTATGCTTGTTATACATACCGTTATAGTTAAATTAAACCCGGTACTACATCAGGGCTGCTAGGCGTAGGTAAAGACTGGTGATTTTATGCTCTGGTCACTCCAGCAGATACCGTGGTTCTTTTAGCTGTACAAGTATATTTAACTGCTGATTATTTGTTATATAAGTACTTGTTCCTAATTTAGGGTTTAGTGTACAGTGCTTTCCGAAAGTAATTAGTGTGTAGGCAGTATATTTGTATTGTAAAGTGGTTAATAGGCACGTTAGCTCTGGTTGGCTGCGGTAATTAACTTCTAGGTAAGGACACTCCGGGTACATAACGTAGTACTTATAGTTTAAGACTATAAGTCGTCAGACGGTGGTATTTTCTTATTTATGCTTATTTATGCTATTTATTACTTATATATGCTTTATTGTTTTCAAATACCGTAGTATCCTGTCTGTTTGTAATAACCAGAAATTCTAACCCCTTGTTAGGCTGGTTTGTAGATTTCTTGTAAAATTACCCTAAAATTTGTACGTGTAACTTTTGGTGTTTATTTAGAGATTGTAATCTCACACAGTAATTGTATGTAATTAGTAGTAATAAGTAACTTAGTAAAGTAGAATAATTTGTATTAGTGTCCAACAAGTAGCACTCCACTGAGAGCGTTCAGCTTCTCTGTAGTGACTCCTTACCCAGAAATAATAACATTTATTTCAAATATTGTCAAAAACCCCTTGTACGGGTACATAATATATTATAAATCAACTCAAACCGATTTATAAACTAGTAGGCCTGTTATACATCAATTAGGTCTTAATATCAGTTGGACTACTGCTTGATAACAGTAATAAAGTAAAGGAAAGTAACCCTAAAATTCAGAAATTCAGTCATTATAAAATAATTGACATTACCGTTATTTACGATAGGCTTATTATATTTATTTCTATAAATTTAAGCTGAAATTATATACCGGTATTTTGTAACTAATCCTGGTCTATAATAATACTTATATATACCATAAGTGTATACCGGTATTTTAATATATTGTATATATATCACGTTACACTGAGTAACGGTATCGGTAATTAATTACTAGGCTTACAGTGGATACTGAATTACTAGACTTGCTTTAACTGTCATTATAGTAGTAGGCATTCAACTGTACAATCAAACATGGCTGACACAAAGCAAACTCTGTCAGATAGTCTCCTAGAAAGAACAGTCTGCGACTCAGACAGGAGTGCAGAACATCTGAGACAAAAGTCCAAGTCCGCTCCTAATGTAAGAAAGGTCATCCCTACAGTAGTAGTATCAGACCCTAGGCTAGTAAAGCACCAAAGGTCTACCATAGGCACTAGGGCTCAAGTCAAGCGGGACCAAGAGGCAGCTGGTAAACAGCAGCAACACCCGAACCGAGAACTTATTTCTCAACAGCCAGATAACTCCAGTAGTTCAGACACTGTAGAGTTGACACCCAAAATCGGAGCAAGGATGGCAGAAGCGGTTTATTCGGATCCACTTCTAATTCTTCCTGAAGCCATACTCACTAGAGTATTGATCGTGGTGGAGGAACATCAAATCGATTGGGCGAGAAGTAAGCGATCGACCAAGGATAGTTATGCGGGATACACAATGGAGGAACTGAAGTCTATTGTCGAGACGCAATGGAACTTCCCCGGACCCGGACTCCCGTTTAACTTATCGGAAGCTGCCTGGGAGGACTTATACAGGATGGGAGTAGTAAAGGATACTCGAGATCCAGCTGTGTGGAAGAGGTCGGCAGCAGGATATGTACAGGGATTCTTCAGCTCTTTGGAGCACTTAGAGGAACACCTGTGTCAACAACGTCAAGGACCTCAAGAGTAGGGAGAGCTGCTTTATCAAGTTCGAGAACGAATCTTAAGGATCAGACAAATCCTTTCAGCCTTTGAGGAAGCCTCGAGGAGAAGCCAAGACACGTCGTTGCAAGTTGCCATAAAGACTTGGTTCCAACAGGTGAGTCTTAAAGTCCAAGGAATGACACAATGGAAAATTCAGCTAACTGAGCGCGCGACCCACGGAGAATCAACAGACGCTACCTTGTCTCAGGTGGAAAGCGAAGTTACATCAGAGAAACCTCAGAAGAAGGACGCCAATGACATCTATCTGTCGGACTATCAACGATTTATAGGTGACAAAGAGTTAAGGAGAAGGCTAGCTGGACTTCACCCAGTAGTGAGGGAGCCAAATTTGTGTAAGACTCATTAGATGCGGAAATGTTAGCCTCGGAGCAGGCTAAATTTGATGAAAGCATCCTCATCGCTAGAGTCCAAGAAGAGGAGCTAAAGAAAAAACAGATAGAAAACAGAAAGGCAGCGGCATCGGCAGCGGCAGAAGCTGAAAGAAAGGCGGCAGCGGCGACGGTAGAATCGGAAAGAAAAGCGACAGCGGCAGCTGCAGAAGTGGAAAGAAAGGCGGCAGAAGCGGAAAGAAAAGTGACAGCGGCAGCTGCAGAAGCGGAAAGAAAAGCGACAGCGGCAGCTGCAGAAGTTTTAATGAAAGGCGGCAGAGGCAGTGGCAGCAGCAGAACAGAGGGCATCTGAAGAGACAGCCCAACTAGAGTTGGAAAATCTTCAAGAGAAGCAAGACTACTTAAATAAACAGAGAACAGCTTCTCAGATGCAGATTATAAGTCGATCTACTCCCAAGAGACATAGATTTACATCCTCTGATGAAGGCGATACAACAGATCCAGAAGGTAGAGGAAATAAATCTCGTTCCAGCAGATGTAGAAGGGTGCTGCACTGGCAGAAATTGCCTAATTTGCCCCCAGCTGTGAGAAGGCAACTAGCTAGTGTAGACTTAGGTAGTATAGAACCCACAGACCAAATTAATAGAGTAGAAAGACTCCCTAGTATAGTAGATGAGCAGGAAATAATTAGGCCTGTTCTCGAAGCCACCCCCTCTGTGATAGAGACCCCTGTACTTCCAGAACCTAACTCTAAATTCCCTTTGCACAGTACTAAACTACCTGTGCCCAGTAGAATAGCCCCTGAATAAGTCCCAGTCCTGGACGCCGAGCGAGACATCAATGATTTGTCGCCCGTCATCTCTCGTCTACCCGCTACCATGTTGGCGGCTCCCGCTTCGGCGGTAGAGTGGGTGGATGAGGGACGGCGGGGGATGGATCTCCTTCTCGGACAATTGGAGGAACAGCGCTTGCGTTCCTCCCAGCAGGTCCGAGAGATGGAAGGGACTGTTCAGCAGTTAAAGGGAACAATAAGAGAGGGTAGGTTAGAGTTACAAGAAGTACAGCAGAGCATCGCGTTAGAACGCGATAAGTTAGTAAATATACGAAAGGGCATACCACCACCCCCTGTAACAATGTGTCAACCTGTTAGGTCTGAAGTATTTCATGCTGTGGTTTCAAGGTGTGGTTTGGAAGTATTTCATGCGCAAGGTGTGGAGCCTACGCGCATCTATACTGCTAGTGAAGTAGAAACTCCTATAGTAAACCCTATTAAGGATAATTATAAACCCGTTGATAATGATATTCCATATAGACCTGATCATAATCCGAGAAATTTATATACCGATAACTCGATATTAAATAATACGATGGCCCAAGAAAGTTTTACGCGTCAAATGGCTAGAACCGAAGCCCGTCAAGCGGTAAAGGTGGGAGAGATCGTTAAGTTCAACGGAGATGAGATGAAATGGTTACATTTTAATGAATATTATAAAGATAACATACAGAGTTCCGTACTATCCCACGGAGAGAAACTTAGATTCCTCATCGAGTGCTTGGAAGGACCTCCCAAGTTAATGGCGTTAAAGTTTATTGGACATCCAGATGGATTTTAGAATGGGATTATAGAATTTTCCGATGAGATCCAGGAGATCTGTAGACAGTTAGATTGGCTAGGTAAGTCTCATGAATATCAGAGTTCTATGGTTGTTGGAGCTGTGGCATCTACTTTGCCGAAGGGTGGAGTAGGTACGCGTTGGGACAAAAGAGGGCTCTATATGATGGACCAGCAACAAAGAGACCCTACCATGGCTGATCTCATATCATTCTTAAATGGAGAGGTAAGATTACAGCTCCTAAAGCAGTCCCGAGAGAAGACACCGGAAAATAAGTTGAATGAAAAACCCGTTTCTAGGAGAAAGGTAACACCAGTGTGTTGTACAGATGACGGCGAAAGCCAAACCTCCCACGAGGAGAACAGCGGGAAAGACACCGAAAGATCTTACTATGTCAACAAAACACCGAAAGACGTAAGTAAATCTAAGTCTCGAACCAGTGACAGGAGAGAACAGGTAACAAAAACTCCTCCTACGTCTCCTAAGAGAATTCATGGAAGAAAGCCCGAGGAAAGAACAAGTGTGCAGAACACCACACAAGTTAAAGTAAGTAACATCAAACCCAAATGTGCATTGTGCGACGGGCCCCATCGTTTAAGTGGATGTGATGAATTCTTGAAGAAATCCCTAAAGGATAGACGTGATGTCATGTGGGATAAGCGGTTGTGTTATAATTGTCTCAGACAAGGACACCAACGGCGAACCTGTTACTCCGACGCGAGGTGTGCTAAGTGCGGCGCGAAACATCATATCTTGCTGCACACAGAATTTAAAAGAACCAGCACGAG
Source organism: Nemertoderma westbladi (assembly GCA_032718475.1). Lineage (NCBI taxonomy): Eukaryota > Metazoa > Xenacoelomorpha > Nemertodermatida > Nemertodermatidae > Nemertoderma > Nemertoderma westbladi. Next base: position 1,871 of record JAUCBJ010000763.1, on the reverse strand, counting down.
TCAGGTAAGTGAGTCCGAACTACATGTCCAATTCAGTGATGTGAACGACACTGACCACAGCTCTGAGATGGAAGGATTTTACACGGACGAATTCTCCGACGAAAACGAATCCTGTTATATGATAAACACCGCGGTGTATCGAGCGCTTACGTATGAGACTGAAACTGATAATGAAGTCCAATCGACTATTCTGGACCGACAATCATCTTGGAAAGTGCCAACTTCCAACGTCAGAATTCGGGAATTCCCAGTAGTTCAGCTGAGAGTCCATGGGCCAGGCAAGAGTTTTATAGTAAACACCCTCCTGGACTCCGGCAGCACAGGAACATTTATCAACAAAGAACTAGCCAAAGACATCTTTGCTGGACAACCCAAGTTCCAAACTAAGTTGAACCTTTCAGGAATTATACAGGTTTGGAAATCCACAGTAGCTACAGACTACTATGTAGGCGCGTTGTCCACTCCCCAGGATGAACTAGGAGAACATAGCATAAGGTCAGTAAAAATGGTGGCGATAAAGAACTTTGCTACCAGCCAAGTATAATCTTACAACTGGGATGAAGACGATTTTACCCAGCAGCATGATATCCCTAGATTCAACACCGACTACCCAGGGGTACAGATATTGATCGGCCAAAATGCGCATGAGGCGCTAGAGACATTGGAAAAACGGCCTGCTCGACCGCAACCATTACAAACCTATGCGGGAAGAACGAGAGTAGGTTGGTACTTCACTGGACCTTCCCGTAGAACACTCATGGAAAGATTACCTAACGACCAAGTACATCAGGTGAGTGAATGGGGAGAAGAAATCAGTGAGGGAGAGACCACAACTGAGGGAACACCCTACTCCTCAGATAATGACGATATTAACCAATTGTTTGATGAGGAAAATACAATCGTCCTCCTCACCGAAAATGAAACTTGGCGAAACCAAGTGAACCTGTGCCATCTCATCAATCATGGCGGACAGTTCGACTACAACGATGGAATAAATGAGGTGATAGATCGATACCACGATAAGATTCGCGATGAACACGCCGTAAGATTCTTTACTCAAGAAGCCGTAGAGCCTAACTCCTACGATAAGGCCTATCTGTCAAGGAGGAAAGAGCCAAGCAGATTCAGGAAACGACTACCCGTTTTCTTAAAATCAAGGTAGATATGAGATTGGTCTTCCGTTCCGATGGCGAGAACCCAACTTTATAAATAATCGACCCTTAGCAGAGAAGAGAATCGCGCAACTACATCGGCGTCTTACGGCCAATGCTTCAGCTAAAGAGATGTATAAGACCCAGCTGAAGAAATTCATCGATAAGGGATATGCGGAGCGTGTTAGCGCTACAATTCAATTTTGCAAATAATGAGCCTAAACTTACGACCAGCTGTATATACAAGAAACGGGCGCTAGTAACCGTTACTTGTACTCGTAGAATAATTTATTGTTGCATATAAAACTGGCGTTACTATAAACAGATTTGAAACCCCGTATAAATAGTTCCTTTAAGTTGTGTGTCTGGACTGCTTACGTCTTTATGTCTAACTGAAAACTGTATTCATTCGAGACTTATGGAAGTCGGATTTATGAAACTGACAATCCGAGATACCGATGTCACAGGAATTAATTTTGTGCACGTATTAAAATATGTTAGTTTGCTATTAATATTAGGCGTCATATGACAATACTGTAACACACACCCCAATGCGATGAGTTGCAATACCGTACAGTCTATAGACCACCAACCTCAATGTTATTGTGCTACCAACGTTAATCAACAACGGAATGACTTGAATCCATTCTCTTTATCTTTATCGATAACATAATAATAACATAAATCGCAATAATTCAACTGATATAACAAATTAATTAA
>JAUCBJ010000762.1:5000-34320 GCA_032718475.1 Nemertoderma westbladi | reverse complement strand
ATTTGTCGAACATTATTTTAACTCCTTCCATAGAAAGGAGTTATAGTCGAGTCAATCTAGCAAAAAACCCATAAGTATTTCGCAATCAATCCGAACCACATTAGATTCTATATTACCTTGTTACTACTACTACTAGGTCGAGCGAACTCGGACAGTGGAAATGAGATCCTTCCAGGCTTCCCGATTCTCCATAGTTGTCGCAATTTCGTTTCTCCCAAGTTCAGTATCCTTTTCAAGTTGATCTATATATGTTATGGCCGGTCATCCACGACTACGCTTTCCATGAGTTGGTTGCCAGAGAAGTAGATCTGGTATGACCTCGTCTTTACTTCGCCAGCAGTGCCCACTGAATCTTAATCTGCGTTCACGGAGGGTGGTTGATACAGGATGGTATTGTACCATAAAGCTCGGCGTTTGTCATGTGTTGTCTCCAGCTGATGTTTAGGGCTGCCCTTAGTAGTCTTGTGTAGCAACCATCAATTCGTTGTTCAAGTGATTTAGTCAGTGTCCAGGTCTCACCCCCGTATAAAAATACACTTTCCACTGTGGCTCGAAAGAACTTAGTCTTCAGGTGCCTGGAGAGATCTGATTTCCAGATGGTATCCATTTTTGATAGAGCTACCCAAGCCTTTGCTTTCCTAACTTCTATGTCCTTTTTGCTACTCTCTATCCATGATCCAAGGTACTGGAAGTCATTAGTTAAAAAAGCCTTAGTTGATTATTATCAATGGTTGTCAAGTTTCCATCAACATTAAAGGTCATGAATTCGGTCTTGGTAGCATTTATATGCAATCCAACCTCCTTAGCAGCCCTCTCCACTTTATTTAGTAGAAGCTGTGCATCTGCTAGCGTATTAGAGAGCAGGGCGATGTCATCCGCAAAGTCGGTGTCTGTGACTGTGGTTGCCGGATATCTACTACTTCTGCGTTCTTGAAGTGTGAATCCCAGATCTTCACCCTTTGTGGCCGTCCTCATTGCGTAATCCAGCACAATTACAAATAGTAATGGTGCTAATGTGTCACCTTGCAGTACGCCAGCCAGGATTGAGAAAAACTCAGTTTCACCATCTGGTGAGAGTTTACCCTGTTATTGACCAAAAAAAGTCTATAAAATTTTATTTTGCGGATCATATGTTTATTCATGGAAATTCTGCGTAAATTTGCATAACACAGGCCAAACAAAAGGAACAGTAGAGAAAAGTAAGTAGCAAATTGGTGATGTTCCAGAATAATTTAATTAATTTCACAATAAGCTGTGATTTAATGGGAATTTAGTAATATTTACACTGGCGTGTTACATATTAATTGGCTAATTGCTATATCTCGGAAACTAGAAGTCGCATCCAATTTTTAAATATATCAAAAACTTCACGATATATTAAGGTAACCGTTGTAAAAAAATTATACAATTCCACTGCAAGGAAATTCCATAATTTCCATTAATGTTAGTGAAGATTTTTCACATAATTAAATTATGATTGCTCTATTGATTTTAGGTGTAATTTATTTATTTGTTTTAGTATGAAAACTACAATAGTTTATCTTATAACAAATAAATTTTTTGGTGATAAGGGTTTTTGAGGTCGATAAATCCGATGGGCGAGGTTACATCCACCCGTTTAGTAGAGAAGTTGTGTAAATAAGGTCCTTATATTGTACCAGCAAAATTGCTATTTAAAATGGTTACATTATTACACAAATTTCCGTTGCTCTGGAAACTAAATTGGTAACTATCTAGAAGTGCATACTTCAGTCAATCGATAGTCATTAGAGTAAAGTTTGTCTGTACCAAATTTCGAGAAAATCCAACCAATAGACCCCTTGTTGCTATGTAAAATCCATGTTGCTAAGGAAAGAAACAGGAAATTGAAGGTGATCCGCATAATATATTTTTATAGACTTTTTTGGGGGTATTAATGTTAAGGTAATGTAGAATACAAAAAAATTGGTTTTGATGAATTGCGAATTTGTTATGGGTTGAGCCCCTTTTTCGGCTAGATTGACTCGCCTATTAAGCAATCAACTACATTATTATCACTCCATTTACCAAAGCAACTTTGGAAACAAAGTGGAAGGGTTTACTGTGGAAGATCACCCATGGTGGTGAACCGGTGTATCAGGTAGAGATAACTCCCCGTCAAATATGACTCCCCAGTCTCTCAGCCTAGGCTGAGAACACTCCCCAGTTTTCTCCCTAGATTTCTTAATTAACGGAAAGGAGCAGGTTACAGTGGCGGGCTTTTCTAACCAAAACAATAAACGAAATCTCAATAACATAGGTTTCAGTCTTATTTTTGCAATATACGAAAATAACACAGGTACGGATATGAACTATAACTTAATTAGGGGAGTCATCTCAGCCTAAGGGGAGTCATCTCGGCCTAAGGGGAGTCATTTCAGCCTAAGGGGAGTCATCTCAGCCTAAGGGGAGTGTTCTCAGCCCAGGCTGAGACAACTCTTATCTCAGCCTTGTACACCGGCATTCCTTGGCTTAATGAGCCTAAAATAATCTCCCATTCATCACTCCATTTACATTATTCTCACTTCTTTTACATTATTTGCGCTGCCGTATTTAGCTATTGAATTTGTACTTAATTTTAATTAAGTAAAAGCCAAAACCTAACAAAATATATCAGATTTTGCGAACTTGTGGTCCACTGTAGACCGGCGTATCTGCAGTCATAAAGAAGGCCCTGACAACACGAATTAACTTATCTGCCATAATTCCTACATTACCACGGAAATAATACGAGTTGTTATATTAACCGGCACGAACCTAATATCATTGCTAAGTGGGTATAAGTGTAACACCGAGAACCCCTGCTGAACAGTGTGTTTAGTTTGTTAATGCTGGCTATAATACTTACTACAAGAAATATTGATATACGGAGATGTGATGGGTTATACCACCCGTAATTAAATACATATCTAATTAGTAGAATACCGCCACATAGAACACCTATTGAAGCAAGCAAAATCATAATGTTGACGATATTAGTATACAGTACCCAGCAAATAAGTAACATCATACCTATTATTATCTAACAAGCGTGGTGTAAACGTCACGATTTTGTCAAAAATTTGTTATATAAAGTACTTATTTACATACTATCCTATTCCAGTGGAAGATGCAGCGTAATGTTTCAATGTTGCCAATAGAGGTGGTGGCTGTAAACCACCCGTACAGACAACAGTAACTTCTGGACTATACATGTAAAAGCGAATTAATTTATGACGAGTGGATTACAAACACATTCATTATAAGTGTACAGCCGTAAAATATTAATAAATTTCGTAAATAAAAATGGCTGAAGATGAAACTAAATCTAATATCGCATTTAGAGTCTACGCCATATCTGGGTTGGCAACATTAACTGGTTTTATGATGGGATACAATTCTGGAATCATGTCAGGGGGTGCTGTCAGCATTAACAACACATACCCAATGTCAACTGCAGCTTACTCCTTTGTAGTGAGTTCAACTATAGTGATGGCAATTGTAGCCGCACTAGTTGGTGGCAAACTCAACAACATTCTAGGGAGACGTCCTGTAATGCTTTTATCTGCGGTGGCTTTCTGCTTAGGCCCAATCACTATATCTATCGCAAATGGTGTTGCCATTATTATCATAGGTCGTTGTGTATCAGGGGTAGGCCTAGGTCTGGGCTCGGCTACCATCCATATTTATGTCGCAGAAGTGTCGCCTCCTTTGTTGCGAGGTCGTTTAGTAGGGGCCAAACAGGTGACTGTCGTACTGGGATTCATTACGTCCGCATTGGTTACAGCAGGACTGCAGGATAAAGAATATGGTTGGCGAATAATGATTGGCCTAGGGGCAGTCCCAGCTGCGATTCAGTTTGTGGGATTTATATTCATGGCAGAAAGCCCCCGGTTCCTGTTAATGAAGGGCAGGAGAGATGAGGCAACTGTTGTGCTAAGAAAATATGTCAATAAAGAAGACGTCGACGATGACATCGACAAAATGCTAGAGAACATTAACTCTTCACAGCAAGGCGGTTTCTTTGATATAATATTATACAAACCAGCACAACGGGCTCTGATCACGAGTTGTGCCATACAATTTATATACAATTCCATCGGAATTACCGCTATAACCCATTTTATGATACCAATAATGCTAACAGTTGGAATGTCATCTGATTGGTCTATACGATTGCCAATACCCATCCTAATTATAAGCGGTATTGCCTTAATTATAGGAATTTCACTAATGGATTCTATTGGTAGGCGGCCTCTGTTACTGATTGGTCTCACGGGCGTTTGGTTAAGCGCTGCGTTAATGTCTGTTTCACAATACCTTCTAGAACGCGACCCCAAATACAAGGCAGGCCAATGCCAATTCGCCGATTTGGATTGCTTCAATGAGGTCTTCAATCAAACGACCATTAGCGTCTATACATATCTTCTACTGACCGGTCTCACAACCTACGCCACATTCTTTGGATTTGGTTTAGCTCCTGTACCGTGGGCGATCAACTCTGAAGTATTTCCGATGTGGGCGAGTAGCGCAGGAAACTCCATAGCAACCAGTATTCATTGGTTGACTAATATGCTACTAACAAGCACCTTTATAACACTTAAGAATGCCATTGGCCTTGGTGGTGCGTTTGCCCTATATGCAGCCCTTGGCGCTGCAGGTTGTTTGTACGTCTATTTATTTTTACCTGAAACTAAAGGTCGAACTCTAGAAGAGATAGAAGAAATATTTCAGAAGCCACTGTTTCGGTTTAGCCATAAACGTAAGACCGCTACACTATAAAGATCAACTATTTCTCGGTAACGGCACGTCTCACTTGATGTCACTTATTTAATTTCCACATAATACTGTATAAAGGGTAATAATACCAAAAACAAACAAAAATAAACTTCGAACGGAAACTTATTTAAGACGAAAAAAATATTGTAATTTATCTTACTGTCCCATAAAGATTTGGATGTTCAAAGTCCATGTACCGGTAATTGTTAACATTGATATATTACACTTTGGTTGAGGTACACATCATAGTATTAATTGGGTGCCGTTCCGTGATGTCCGTTGGGATCCCGTTTGGGGCGAAATTAATATTGAAAAATGTGTAATTTGGAATTAAACTTTACTTGTAAACTTTGTTCCTATTAATTATCTACAAAGATGTCGGATAGGCTGTCGGTTCAGCGCCAAGCCTGAATTCGCCTCGCGCAGATGAGACCGTTAACCGCGTGCTGCGCGAAGGTCTGTTATAAAGAATGCTCAAGAGTAATTCTGCCGTGCAATGAGTCGCATTTTTCCAAAATTGACATTTGCACTTTTTTGGGTCTAAAAAATGCGCTCTATCTAATTATCTACTTAAATTTATGCAAAAAACGTAAAGTCAACAAGACTTACGGGTTTTGCATAGATAATAAGATGTAAGACCTAATAATCACGTATACGGTTTTATTAAAAACCGATGGGTAAACGCCGCATCTATCCTGGGAACTGTGGACTCTAGTAACTCTGACGGGCTTTTCGATTTACTCGAATAAATACGACCCACAACGTATCTTAACTCTAGGCCCCTTTTAATATTTTTATTTCCGACCCAGTTCACTTAGTGTCTCTTTTTAATTCCTGCCTCAATTTTAGTTTTCTTTTTACTTTGTTATTGTATGTTTTAATTTCGAATATAAATATCCTGCTGGGCCATTCTCACCAAAATTGGCTGGCCAAACGGGTGTCCTGAAGCCATAACTTCTGTTTATGGCGGTTCTAGAAAGTGGTTGATGGCTTCAATGGAAGCTGCTGAAGCATAGATTCTGTACAGTTAATTTCAGCTCAAACAGACATCATGTCTTCCCGTAGCAGAACATAATATGGCCAAAAACATGGTCAAAATGACAGTTTCACATGTCCCAGGTCCAAAGTGCTAGTAGAACAAACTGTTATAAAATTCCAACCCAAGGTCATATCCAGTAAACCAACATATAGTTAAAAAGCTGGATAAATGGAGATTCGTTTTCAGCAGTATTTGTATACATACAATGTAGTTGGTGTCGTTCAGCTGCATTTAACATCGTGTCCTACACTTTTCTGATTTTTATGTCCGACCCTGTAATGGTGCTCATTTCATGTTAACTTTTTAAGAGCAATCCTAAAAGTTAATATTCATTTGAAAGGAAATTTTCTCAGGATGACCATGTTAAAATTTCATCGCATTTGATTAATTTCCGTACAAGTAATCGTCTTCTAAGTAGACCAAGGTATATGTGACAATCACTTTGTCAGGCCCCTGTAATGGTCAGACATTGCCTATTTGAAAGTGATAGAATTACTGATAAGAGTTAGTAAAGATACTGCCAGATTCGTATTTCTCAGCGCTTTCAGGGGGTGGAAATTTGTAGGTTAGCCACACTGCAAATTATTTACAGACAATAATCAATCACTGTGTCCAGCACTGTAATGGTGTCCGCCCCTGGTAATGTATGGCTCTGGGATCATTACAGGGGCGGACAGTCCGGGTTGTAATGGAAATATATCATCCAGACTACAGAACTCTAATGCCTCCTGACAGCAGAATAATTTTACCTAATACTGAATCTGCAAGACTGAAAGTATATTAGATGCTGCAGTAGCCCAACATAATTAGGTAACTGATACTATTGTAGTACCAGTTAAAAATCTGCAATCAAATCGTGGGATAGGAGTAGCGCCAACCCCAACCTTCGGGTTGCAGCTATGGAAGGAGGAACCTTAGGGTCACCTCCGGCTTCGGCCAACTGTTTGCTTTTTTTTTATTGTAGTCTTATCATATAAGTAATTGTTATACTCTATAATAGTTAAGTAATAACTACACTTATTTACTTCAGTTACTAGTTACTTCACTTAATGACACTATAACATGTATAACTAATTATGAAGGACACTGAGAATGGAGCTGGGAAGAGGGAAAAGCTGCTGCGGCTCAATCGTGAGAGAGTTGAGCGGTTTAGAGAGAAGCAAAAACAAAGTGAGAACTATGAAGATGTTAGGAAAACTTTGAGGGTTAAAGACGCAGAACGTAAACGACTTAAGAGGGAGAAAGATTTACAAGCTGTGTTAACAAGAGATCAGACAAAGAAAAGAGCCGAGAAAAGAAAAATTGATTCAATGAAACGTCAGGAAAGACGGTGCCGCGCCCGAGCACACGCAACAGTCACAATAAAAAGAATAAAGGAGAGGAACCTCATATTAATACATATTACCGGGAGGTTGCGTAGGAGGAAGAATTGTATGCAGCGATTGAAAGAGATTCGCCAACTGGAACTAAAGATTAATAGGTTAAAGCGGGGCAACAGTGCCATGCAGAAGAGGTATTTTCGGGAAATTTTATGGAAAGTGTAAAATAATAATACAGAGCCCCTAAGAGGACATGAAATCCTCGGTTTTTCTTATAGATGTCCGCTAACTCAATATATCGAGTTAGAAGACACATGTCCGCTAACTCAATATATTAAGTTAGAAGACACGTCCGCTAACTCAATATATTGAGTTAGAAGACACATGCTCGCTAACTCAATATATTAAGTTAGAAGACACATGTCCGCTAACTCAATATATTTTGAGTTAGAAGACACATGCTCGCTAACTCAATATATTAAGTTAGAAGACACATGTCCGCTAACTCAATATATTTTGAGTTAGAAGACATGCCCGCAAACTCAATATATTGAGTTAGAAGACATGCCCGCAAACTCAATATATTAAGTTAGAAGACACATGTCCGCTAACTCAATATATTGAGTTAGAAGACACGTGCTCGCTAACTCAATATATTGAGTTAGCGGCATGTGTCTTCTAACTTAATATATATTTATATTAGTAAAAAAAACGATGATTTCATGTCCTCTTAGGGCTCCGTATATAACGTAGAAATATTTCCCACCCCCAAATTACGTAGGGTTATAAAATATTACTAATTTACGAACATCATCACAATCTGAAGGCAAACAGCAATTTTAGTTTTACTCGAAATGATATTTTTGTCTTTTCACACGGCAGAAATGCCGAAATATCCATCATACTAATAAACTTGTAAGTTTAACTAATAAACACAGTCAATGTCTGTCCAACAAAGAGGTCCCGAATCTGCGCTCCGAGAATTGCCTTGTATATCAAAACAATAACTACTTATTACATGGCAATCCCGTGATGAGATATTTATAATGTATAAAAGTCAGCCAGTGAAGTCAATTATACGTATTTCATATAAGGAGATGGTTATTTTTATTTTCATGCAAAACCCAAATTTATTCCGGAGTTCAATAAATTATAAAGGGCCATGGAAATCAGCTGGAGTAACACTTTCATGAAGGTAAATTTATTCAGGGAAGCAGTAGAGCCTATGCTGTTATGCAGTCCCTGCTGGTCTATCACTGCAGATGCAGAAGATACCATATCAATCGAAGAAACAACACTTATGCACAAGAAAATTACACTTGTCAGAAAATTCAGCAAAATTAGCAATTTCAACAACAATTTGAGAAATTTACAGCTCCCTTCGTTCGCCTTTCTATTATTACGTTGAGTTCAAGAAAATATGTTTCCTTCTTGCACTCGCTAGCGTAGTCTTTAGCTAATAAGAGTAGCGATGCGACTTTATCTTTGTGTTTGCACTAAAGGTTTGGAAGCGCAAAGGGGGGATGGAAAGAAGTTTCCCGAAACCCCGTACCCATATCTTTACCAACAGAAGAGAACTAATCGATAATAGAAAACAAGAGACTTGGGGAGGGGGGGCTGCAGCTCCAGTGCTTGGTAAGTAGTGCAGCTCCGGTACTTGGGAGGTAGTACGGCTCTGGTACTTGGGAGGTAGTGCGGCTCCGGTACTTGGGAGGTAGTGCGACTCCGGTACTTGGGAGGTAGTGCAGCTCCGGTACTTGGGAGGTAGTGCGGCTCCGGTCCTTGGGAGGTAGTATGGCTCCGGTACTTGGGAGGTAGTGCGACTCCGGTACTTGGGAGGTAGTGCGGCTCCGGTACTTGGGAGGTAGTGCAGCTCCGGTACTTGGGAGGTAGTGCAGCTCCAGTACTTGGGAGGTAGTGCGGCTCCGGTACTTGGGAGGTAGTGCGGCTCTAGCACTTGGGAGGTAGTGCAGCTCCAGTACTTGTGAGCTAGTGTGGCTCCGGTACTTGGGAGGTAGTGCAGCTCCGGTACTTGGGAGGTAGTGCGGCTCTGGTACTTGGGAGGTAGTGCAGCTCCGGTACTTGGGAGGTAGTGCGGCTCCGGTACTTGGGAGGTAGTGCGACTCCGGTACTTGGGAGGTAGTGCAGCTCCGGTACTTGGGAGGTAGTGCGGCTCCGGTCCTTGGGAGGTAGTATGGCTCCGGTACTTGGGAGGTAGTGCGACTCCGGTACTTGGGAGGTAGTGCGACTCCGGTACTTGGGAGGTAGTGCAGCTCCGGTACTTGAGAGGTAGTGCAGCTCCGGTACTTGGGAGGTAGAGCAGCTCTGGTAATTGGGAGGTAGTACGGCTCCGGTACTTGGGAGGTAGTGCAGCTCCGGTACTTGGGAGGTAGAGCAGCTCTGGTAATTGGGAGGTAGTACGGCTCCGGTACTTGGGAGGTAGTGCAGCTCCGGTACTTGGGAGGTAGTGCAGCTCCAGTACTTGGGAGGTAGTGCGGCTCCGGTACTTGGGAGGTAGTGCAGCTCCGGTACTTGAGAGGTAGTGCAGCTCCAGTACTTGGTAGGTAGTGCAGCTCTGGTACTTGGGAGTTAGTGCGGCTCTGGTACTTGGGAGGTAGTGCAGCTCCGGTACTTGGGAGGTAGTGCAGCTCTGGTACTTGGGAGGTAGTGCAGCTCCGGTACTTGGGAGGTAGTGCAGCTCCAGTACTTGGTAAGTAGTGCAGCTCCGGTACTTGGGAGGTAGTGCGGCTCCGGTACTTGGGAGGGAGTACGGCTCTGGTACTTTGGAGGTAGTGCGGCTCCGGTACTTGGGAGGTAGTGCGGCTCTGGTACTTGGGAGGTAGTGCAGCTCCGGTACTTGGGAGGTAGAGCAGCTCTGGTAATTGGGAGGTAGTACGGCTCCAGTACTTGGGAGGTAGTGCAGCTCCGGTACTTGGGAGGGAGTACGGCTCTGGTACTTTGGAGGTAGTGCGGCTCCGGTACTTGGGAGGTAGTGCGGCTCTGGTACTTGGGAGGTAGTGCAGCTCCAGTACTTGGTAAGTAGTGCAGCTCCGGTACTTGGGAGGTAGTGCAGCTCCGGTACTTGGGAGGTAGTGCGGCTCCGGTACTTGGGAGGGAGTACGGCTCTGGTACTTTGGAGGTAGTGCGGCTCCGGTACTTGGGAGGTAGTGCGGCTCTGGTACTTGGGAGGTAGTGCGGCTCCGGTACTTGGGAGGTAGTGCGACTCCGGTACTTGGGAGGTAGTGCAGCTCCGGTACTTGGGAGGTAGTGCGGCTCCGGTCCTTGGGAGGTAGTATGGCTCCGGTACTTGGGAGGTAGTGCGACTCCGGTACTTGGGAGGTAGTGCGGCTCCGGTACTTGGGAGGTAGTGCAGCTCCGGTACTTGAGAGGTAGTGCAGCTCCGGTACTTGGGAGGTAGAGCAGCTCTGGTAATTGGGAGGTAGTACGGCTCCGGTACTTGGGAGGTAGTGCAGCTCCGGTACTTGGGAGGTAGAGCAGCTCTGGTAATTGGGAGGTAGTACGGCTCCGGTACTTGGGAGGTAGTGCAGCTCCGGTACTTGGGAGGTAGTGCAGCTCCAGTACTTGGTAAGTAGTGCAGCTCCGGTACTTGGGAGGTAGTGCAGCTCCGGTACTTGGGAGGTAGTGCGGCTCCGGTACTTGGGAGGGAGTACGGCTCTGGTACTTTGGAGGTAGTGCGGCTCCGGTACTTGGGAGGTAGTGCGGCTCTGGTACTTGGGAGGTAGTGCGACTCCTGTACTTGGGAGGTAGTACGGCTCTGGTACTTGGGAGGAAGTACGGTTCCGGTACTTGGGAGGTAGTGCAGCTCCAGTACTTGGGAGGAAGTATGTCTCCGCTACTTGGGAGGTAGTGCGGCTTCGGTACTTGGGAGGTAGTGCGGCTCCGGTACTTGGGAGGTAGTGCGGCTCCGGTACTTGGGAGGTACTGCGGCTCCGGTACTTGGGAGGTAGTGCGGCTCCGGTACTTGGGAGGTAGTGCGGCTCCGGTACTTGGGAGGTACTGCGGCTCCGGTACTTGGGAGGTAGTGCGGCTCCGGTACTTGGGAGGTAGTACGGCTCCGGTACTTGGGGGGTAGTACGGCTCCGCTACTTGGGAGGTAGTGCGGCTCCGGTACTTGGGAGGTAGTGCGGCTCCGGTACTTGGGAGGTAGTGCGGCTCCGGTACTTGGGAGGTACTGCGGCTCCGGTACTTGGGAGGTAGTGCGGCTCCGGTACTTGGGAGGTAGTACGGCTCCGGTACTTGGGGGGTAGTACGGCTCCGCTACTTGGGAGGTAGTGCGGCTCCGGTACTTGGGAGGTAGTGCGGCTTCGGTACTTGGGAGGTAGTGCAGCTTCAGTACTTGGGAGGTAGTGCGGCTCTGGTACTTGGGAGGTAGTGCGGCTCCGGTACTTGGGAGGTAGTGCGGCTCTAGCACTTGGGAGGTAGTGCAGCTCCAGTACTTGGGAGGTAGTGCGGCTCCGGTACTTGGGAGGTAGTGCGGCTCTAGCACTTGGGAGGTAGTGCAGCTCCAGTACTTGGGAGGTAGTGCGGCTCCGGTACTTGGGAGGTAGTGCGGCTCTAGCACTTGGGAGGTAGTGCAGCTCCAGTACTTGGGAGGTAGTGCAGCTCCAGTACTTGGGAGGTAGTGCGGCTCCGGTACTTGGGAGGTAGTGCGGCTCTAGCACTTGGGAGGTAGTGCAGCTCCAGTACTTGGGAGGTAGTGCGGCTCCGGTACTTGGGAGGTAGTGCGGCTCCGGTACTTGGGAGGTAGTGCGGCTCTAGCACTTGGGAGGTAGTGCAGCTCCAGTACTTGGGAGGTAGTGCGGCTCCGGTACTTGGGAGGTAGTGCGGCTCTAGCACTTGGGAGGTAGTGCAGCTCCAGTACTTGGGAGGTAGTGCGGCTCCGGTACTTGGGAGGTAGTGCGACTCCGGTACTTGGGAGGTAGTGCAGCTCCGGTACTTGGGAGGTAGTGCGGCTCCGGTCCTTGGGAGGTAGTATGGCTCCGGTACTTGGGAGGTAGTGCGACTCCGGTACTTGGGAGGTAGTGCGACTCCGGTACTTGGGAGGTAGTGCAGCTCCGGTACTTGGGAGGTAGTGCGGCTCTGGTACTTGGGAGGTAGTGCAGCTCCGGTACTTGGGAGATAGTACGGCTCCAGTACTTGGGAGGTAGTACGGCTCCAGTACTTGGGAGGTAGTGCAGCTCCGGTACTTGGGAGGTAGTGCAGCTCCAGTACTTGGGAGGTAGTGCAGCTCCGGTACTTGGGAGGTAGTGCAGCTCCGGTACTTGAGAGGTAGTGCAGCTCCAGTACTTGGTAGGTAGTGCAGCTCTGGTACTTGGGAGTTAGTGCGGCTCTGGTACTTGGGAGGTAGTGCAGCTCCGGTACTTGGGAGGTAGTGCAGCTCCAGTACTTGGTAAGTAGTGCAGCTCCGGTACTTGGGAGGAAGTACGGCTCTGGTACTTTGGAGGTAGTGCGACTCCGGTACTTGGGAGGTAGTGCAGCTCCGGTACTTGGGAGGTAGTGCGGCTCCGGTCCTTGGGAGGTAGTATGGCTCCGGTACTTGGGAGGTAGTGCGACTCCGGTACTTGGGAGGTAGTGCGACTCCGGTACTTGGGAGGTAGTGCAGCTCCGGTACTTGGGAGGTAGTGCGGCTCTGGTACTTGGGAGGTAGTGCAGCTCCGGTACTTGGGAGGTAGTACGGCTCCAGTACTTGGGAGGTAGTACGGCTCCAGTACTTGGGAGGTAGTGCAGCTCCGGTACTTGGGAGGTAGTGCGGCTCCGGTACTTGGGAGGTAGTGCGACTCCTGTACTTTGGAGGAAGTATGTCTCCGCTACTTGGGAGGTAGTGCGGCTTCGGTACTTGGGAGGTAGTGCGGCTCCGGTACTTGGGAGGTAGTGCGGCTCCAGTACTTGGGAGGTAGTGCGACTCCTGTACTTGGGAGGAAGTATGTCTCCGCTACTTGGGAGGTAGTGCGGCTTCGGTACTTGGGAGGTAGTACGGCTCCGGTACTTGGGAGGTAGTGCAGCTCCAGTACTTGGGAGGAAGTATGTCTCCGCTACTTGGGAGGTAGTGCGGCTTCGGTACTTGGGAGGTAGTGCGGCTCCGGTACTTGGGAGGTAGTGCGGCTCCGGTACTTGGGAGGTACTGCGGCTCCGGTACTTGGGAGGTAGTGCGGCTCCGGTACTTGGGAGGTAGTACGGCTCCGGTACTTGGGGGGTAGTACGGCTCCGGTACTTGGGAGGTAGTGCGGCTTCGGTACTTGGGAGGTAGTGCGGCTCCGGTACTTGGGAGGTAGTGCGGCTCCGGTACTTGGGAGGTACTGCGGCTCCGGTACTTGGGAGGTAGTGCGGCTCCGGTACTTGGGAGGTAGTGCGGCTTCGGTACTTGGGAGGTAGTGCGGCTTCGGTACTTGGGAGGTAGTACGGCTCCGGTACTTGGGAGGTAGTGCAGCTCCAGTACTTGGGAGGAAGTATGTCTCCGCTACTTGGGAGGTAGTGCGGCTTCGGTACTTGGGAGGTAGTGCGGCTCCAGTACTTGGGAGGTAGTGCGACTCCTGTACTTGGGAGGAAGTATGTCTCCGCTACTTGAGAGGTAGTGCGGCTCCGGTACTTGGGAGGTAGTGCGACTCCTGTACTTGGGAGGAAGTATGTCTCCGCTACTTGGGAGGTAGTGCGGCTTCGGTACTTGGGAGGTAGTACGGCTCCGGTACTTGGGAGGTAGTACAGCTCCAGTACTTGGGAGGAAGTATGTCTCCGCTACTTGGGAGGTAGTGCGGCTTCGGTACTTGGGAGGTAGTGCGGCTCCGGTACTTGGGAGGTAGTGCGGCTCCGGTACTTGGGAGGTACTGCGGCTCCGGTACTTGGGAGGTAGTGCGGCTCCGGTACTTGGGAGGTAGTACGGCTCCGGTACTTGGGGGGTAGTACGGCTCCGCTACTTGGGAGGTAGTGCGGCTCCGGTACTTGGGAGGTAGTGCGGCTTTGGTACTTGGGAGGTAGTGCAGCTCCGGTACTTGGGAGGTAGTGCGGCTTCGGTACTTGGGAGGTAGTGCGGCTTCGGTACTTGGGAGGTAGTGCGGCTCCGGTACTTGGGAGGTAGTGCGGCTCCGGTACTTGGGAGGTACTGCGGCTCCGGTACTTGGGAGGTAGTGCGGCTTCGGTACTTGGGAGGTAGTGCGGCTCCGGTACTTGGGAGGTAGTGCGGCTCCGGTACTTGGGAGGTACTGCGGCTCCGGTACTTGGGAGGTAGTGCGGCTCCGGTACTTGGGAGGTAGTACGGCTCCGGTACTTGGGGAATAGTACGGCTCCGGTACTTGGGAGGTAGTACAGCTCCGGTACTTGGGATGACTTCCGATACTTGGAATCATTTATTTACCACATCAAGAAGGTTCAAAGATTGAATGGATTCCAGTTGGTTATGATGCTGATTGACTTTAACACCTTCAGCAAAGGAGTTTCTCAATCTATTTTTTAACAAATGGTCTCATTACGTAACCAATTTCCCAAAGTAATGTAAAAGTCCACCCACCCTTCTATTCTATGCAATTAGAACTAACCAATTGTTTTCCAAAGAGTCCGTTCCGCTTTATGTTGCGGTTCTGTTCAGAATCTTATATTTCCACGTACCGGTAATGAATATCAAAGCACAAAGACAAAATTATAAACAACAATTTCAATAAATAACGTCAGTAACCATTTAACCACCAGGTTTGGATTTATTACAAATAATATAATATAATAAGTACTGGTTTCAGTTGTTGGTCAAAGAATAGCGAAATAGCCACAGTTTCCAAGATCGAACAAACTAGAGTTATAAATATTATGAATTATGTTAAACACGTTAAACGCGCTTAAACAAACAAGCAATCGTTCAGTATAAATAAAACGCAATATATTTATTTATTTAATGGACTCAATTAATTCTATCGGCGAAATATTTAATATTCAGTACTGGAACTGCTAAAAAAAATACAATTTAAATGAGCTGAACTCTCTAGAACCGTGTAGCATACTAATAGTATGACAGATGTTGTAGCTCCTGACATACTTCAACAACAACAACGAAACGTTATAAGTTAATTTTACTGATAAAATTTGACCTATCCGGAAAATGTGAAGGAAAATGTATTAAAGAATAACTTTCAGCCATGTAAGTTAATTTAAAGATGGTTAAATATATAAATACTACTTAATTAAAACTACCCGATTCGAGTCACAATTTCATATCCCGAACAAAAATAATCCAAACCACCCAGATAAAGTTATCGAAATTAATGTAAAACAAGTCGTTAAACCTAAAGTTGATTGCGAGATAAGTTTACCGGAACTGAACGGAACTGATCCGCAGACCGAGGCAATCCTTCCCGATCTCCGTGCACTGACTGACACGACACAGTTGCCCCTTAAACTCAGGGAAGTAAGAAGCCCCGGAGAAGGGACAACGAACCACTGCTTTACCGTGATATACAGGGCGGTAGGAGGCAGCGCAGATATCGAAGGGGTTGTGTTGATCGTACTCTAACTGGTGCGCGTCCACTGGGCTCCGTTCGCACGCCTGCAGGATCTTGCGGATTTGCGTTGCTGCTTCCGGCTTCGGACCTAACTCGAGATAGCGACGCGCAAAACTCGAAGCTGTCTTGAGATTCTTTAACTTGAAGAAGAGCATCGTGGCTGAGCGGAGGGTTAGTAATTGATGAACAGGCTGCAGGTTGCAGTGCGTAAACAAGGCCGCCATCTCGCAGCATCGCTTCTGTTCCGGTAGACTCGTTTTGGGCAACTCTTTACGCAACATCTCCATGGATAGGCCTACGATATACTCGCGACATATCTCTACCAGCTGTTGGGCCTCGCGTACCTCCTGGTTGGTCCCGACAACAAGCAGCGGGACCGAGAGGAGAATCTCCCGGAATCGATCGACAGCGTCGGCGAACCGGCCCGTGGTGGTCGACTGGTAGGCGGCCTGGAGCGAGTCGACCAGGTTGGAGAGCTTCAACCCCACCGCGGGGAGTAAGTTCTTAGTGGCAGTCGTATCCTTCCAGTTGCGGTGGGGGTATCCGAGAAGCGGTGGACACAACGGGAGCCCGGTGAAGGCGACGCGGGATCGGCTGTAAGTGCGGGCGAACAGGTCCTTGTAGAGCGTGAAATCGACTACACCGATCTGGTCGTGGAGTAGTCGAAGAGCCGTGGTGAAGGATCCCGCGAGAACGTGATCGACGGCTAGTTGTGAGGAGTTGGACCAGCTGTTAGCGGGGTTGGCCCCCCGAGTCGGGACCACAACCAATGCGTCTCCGTCCGCCGGTCCCGAGCCGTCGAGGTCCGCCGGTAAGTCGAGATCATCGACGTCCACATCCCAACCGGAACCCGCCTCGACAGCGTCCTCGAAGTCATTGGGATCCACAACGATCTCGCCATCCTCGTCCAGGACAACCTCGTCGTCATCCCAAGCACCTCCAACCCCGCCGACATCGACCTCCATCGCCGCGGCAACCCCACCAACCTTAGCTACGGGGTCGCGCTTCCCATCGAACAGCCCCTTAGACACGGTGAGTAGCGGCCAGTTGGTCTCGCATTGAGCCACCGGTAACGGCGGAGACCCGAGGGAGGCGGCGACGGGATCGGCTACCGGAACCGTCGTCGCTTCCAACCCCTCGGTAGGGAAACCAAACGCCGCCGCCGTTAAATACGCCAACGACTTCTGATGACATGTCGAAAGAACTTTAATCCTCTCCTCTACATCGCCGAGAAACAAGGCGATCTGGAAGTTGGAACACAAATCCTTGCGAATTTCCGATATCTTCATCATCTTCTTTAACTTCTCAGAATTGCCGGTTATAAGATAAAGGAAGGCGAGTTTGTCAAAGTTCTTGGTTCTCTGGTAGGCCATCTCTAGTATCTGGTGGTTCCCCTGTAGCAGCGCCATCTCGCCGAGTCGCTCCCAGCAGGATTTATCATCGAGACTCCTCGCGGCTTCCAGTCCAACCTCAACGTTCCCGCACTCCAAGGCCAAGGCGAACTGCGTCTTCTCGTCCTTGACGAAATGCAGGGCGACCTCGGGGTAACCCTTCTGCTGTAGGTAGGCGATGATCGACTGACCTACAAGCGACGCGTTCCGCACCATGTGCAGCACCTCGTCGTACTTCCGCTGCACCAAGGCGAGTTTGAACTTGAACTCCGTGGGATCGATCTCCAGCACCCGCGGACGGCACTCGCGGTCCAAACAGTAGACGCTGTTCCCTTTGATACGGGTCACGTAGATCGGGAGATCGATAGTGCGGATAATGCCGCTGTCGCCGTTAACCATAACGTACTTGATATGGTTGACGGTCGTGTAGATAAAGACCCCGGAATCGTCCCACACACCGGATTTCACTCTAACACTCTCCGACACCGTGCACAAGGACTCCATCTTCCGGTTACATATGTTTATCGTATGTTTGGCAAGCAAGGCGACGTGCGACAGGTCCCCAGACCAGACGACGTACTTCACTTTGCTCTGCTTCACTTGCGCCATCGAGCGGCGTTGCTGGACATCGAATAGCGTTAGAATGTCGGCACTCTTTACTAACAACATTCCGGTACCGGCGTAGAATATATCGTCGGGCTGACCGTCACCGGGCAGTTGGATCTTCTTTGTGATTTCGTTCTTCAGGTTCTTTATGTGAACCACCTGGGGGTCAAGGAGGATATAAATATGGGGGGGGGGGGAATAAAGTAAACAGAGCAGAAAGTGATATGAAACAAAAGGAAAATGGAAATAAAGTATAAACAGAACATAGCTATATAATATAGTCACTCTATTGTCTATTGTTGCTTTCAATGCTTTGTAAACAGTAATTCGGCACATTTTCGGCCATTAGTAACAAACCCAAAATAGAATGTAAAAATTTTGCAATAAATATATATATTGGAATTATATTATTCATATAGTCTTACAGTCTTAGGAGGTCATATGAGGTCACTGTGCTCAACACTACCGTACTTGGCCGTCCTACTCTTATGTTTTAAATGCCCCGTTAAAAAATAAAATAATGAAATAAACTACAAAAAATGTGTGAAAAGTTACGAAACTATATAGTCATAGCATATAAAAGTAATCAGCATCAGCACCCACCTTGGACTTATCGAGCACGGCGAACCTGTTCCTGGCGACCCAGACAGCAGTGATCCCACCGGACC
Source organism: Nemertoderma westbladi (assembly GCA_032718475.1). Classification (NCBI taxonomy): domain Eukaryota; kingdom Metazoa; phylum Xenacoelomorpha; order Nemertodermatida; family Nemertodermatidae; genus Nemertoderma; species Nemertoderma westbladi. The sequence goes on along the minus strand of JAUCBJ010000762.1, from coordinate 16,017 downwards.
GCTTACTATCGGCCTCGGACTCGGAACCCTTGGGGATCGCGTAGAGATCGTAGGTAGAACTCTCTATGTTGGTGGTCCTGGTCGCGAGTAGAACCGCGTTCTCGGCTGCGTTGTAAGACATCGCGTAGATGGGATGCCGCCCGACTCGCAACGGGATCACGGAAACGTCTTTATTCGAACTGAAATCCAACTTTCTGAGGAACTTATCCTTCACGTAGAACAGCTGGTTGTTGTGCACCGCGTAGGCCGGACGTTCCCGCTCGAGTTTAAAGACAACCGTCCCGGAATCGTGTCCGGCCGCGAACAGATTGAGCGAGGGATGGGCCGCCATCACCCAGTACCGATCGTGGTCCCTCCGGAATGTCTGCAGACAGGTCCGCTTCTGCATGTCCCACACTCGGATACTCTTGTCCTCACTGTTGCTGAGAATGAGCTCGGCTCGCGGGTGGAACATACAGCTGGACACGTTGTTGTAGTGTCCGCGACAGCTGTCCACTTCCCAGGCTTTACTGTCGCTCATCCTCCACATCTTCACCATCCGGTCATCCCCGGCGCTGACGAGAAGCGGCAAAGAGGGGTGGAAGGCGACCCAGTTGACCCCGCGATCGTGTCCCTCCAACACGTGTCGGACAACGGCGTCCGTGGTTCCGAAGAGGTCCGTGTGTCCGGGATTCCGGAGTCGCTCCTCCAACCCGCCGGGACCCGGGGCGACGCTCTTCTTCCGGAGTCCGGATATGTCCCAGACTCGGACGGTTTGGTCCAGCGATCCGGACACCACAAGGTCGTCCGAGGGGTGGAACTGAGCGCACATTACGTAGTGGTTGTGTCCGGTTAACACGCAGATACACGTGCGACTCTGCCAATTCCAGATGCGTATTGTTTGGTCGTCCGAGCAACTCAGTATCCATGGATACTCGTGGTGGAAGTTGGTCGCTCTGATGTAGTCCAAGTGGCCCAACAATGTGAACAAACAACGTTTCAGTTTGTAGCTCCAAACTTTGATCTTGTAATCGTCACCGCCGCTAACAAACAGCGGCTGTTGGTTGTGGAAACATATTCCCCTTACCGGCCCATCGTGCTCGTCGAATTTATCCAGCAGCGTGCACATGCGGTAATCCCACAGCTGGATTATACCATTGTGTAAACTTGATAGGATCCATGGCCGTTTAGGGTGGAACGTGAGTCCCTTCACTCTCGCTGATTTAGTTTCAAATTTACTCAACATAGCTCAGAGCTTGGACTTATAGATATATTTATAAACAGTTGATTGTAGTTTTATTATCAAAGTACAGTAAACTACGGTAAAGAACAGCTCCAGGGTTTTCAGTTCAGAGGTACCGGTAGCAATAAAATATAAATTTTTGGAAATGTAGGCCTACCGGTACAGTAGAGGCGTAGATTAACATAAATGAACATATCTGGCAAACTACGCTACGGTAATAGAATAGAATAGGCCGTAATAAGCGTGTATGTATGTCTGTATGTACTGTCACTGTCTGACTGTTGTTATAATACAAATAGGTAATAGTGGTAATAAACATAAATAATGGTAATAGAATAGTACTGTAGTATACAGGTAGGCAGATAGGACAGTAGGATGGAGGCCCCCCAAACAGGAATGATCCCGCAATTATCAGATTATGTTACATTGGATCCTATAACTAGGCCTATGTTACATTCGATCTACAAATTACTAAGCCCGAATGCAGGAATGTAACATTGCCATTTAAAGGAGTAGGTTACAGAGACGTGTTGGAGGAACCAAAACAATAAACGAAAGTTCAAAGTTAACACATGTTACAAGATTATACAGGTTACTTTTATTTAAAGGCTGAAAGGAGCAGGTTACAGCTTACTGGCTTACAGAGGCCTGTTGGGGGCAGGCTGGCCGGGGGAACAAAAACAATAAACAAAAGTTAACACATGTTACAAGATTATGCAGGTTACTTAATTGGGTCTTTGTTTTGTACTCACCAAACTGTTTCTTCCTGTAAATAAACGAAGCATTTCATCGGTTAGGCCCAACTCCTGAAATCAAAACACAACTTAAATAAATGTACCGCAGTACTACCGGTATGTTCAGGATGTTACATTCGAGCTTAGTAATTTGTAGATCGAATCCGAATGCAACATTCGGATTCGGACAACAATGCGTTATAGGATCCAATGTAACATAATTGAGGTTACGTTCGATTCCTAAAAACTACCGGTATGTTACATTCGATCCTGATTATGGATTACGTTCGGTCTGTCACCCGACAGCCCGACGCCGACACCGCGACACCCGATAGTAATTTGATGGACATATCTTCACTTCATCTGTTATTTGTATCCTTCCCTAACAGCCTAGGGCTAACACGACCAGACGACTGGGGGTCTGTAGGTAAGGTAGCAGTACCAGACTACACTCTGACACTACACGAGTTACACGTCAGCACGTTTCAGTCATGCAGTCACACAGTACAGTATAAATATCTGAATATACCGGCAGACCGGTCCGGTCAGCCGGTACAAACCAGGTACAAACAAAAACGTGGTACCGGCAGACAGGCATAGTACTGTCAGACTGTAGTCTGTAGTACAGTTTAGTAGCTGAGTATGGTTGGTTATGTCAGTTGTAGGCCTATGTCTGTATGTGACACCGCACTGTCAGATTGTCTGACTGTGCGTACATTTCAGCATTTGTACAGCAGCACAGTCCGCATACAGACATAGTCAGCTCAGCCAGTAAATGCTGGTAGCGCAGTATGCAGTAAGCAAGTAATGTTTATGTTTAATGTTTAATAGTTGCCGGTAAAGGAAGCTAAATGCTTATGGCAGGCAGCACCCTTCATGCCCTTACAAATCGATAGAAAAACCAATTACAGAATTACTGGAAAGATCAAACTGAGAGTAAATAATATGTATTACCGGTATGTATGTATGTACAGTACTGCAGTATACGTGTAGCATACGTTTAGTAAAATCATGAAACTGATAAAATTTTGTAAAATATTAGATAAAATCATGGCGTATAAAATCAGTACGGTATGTAAAATAGGTCAAAACATTTGAACACATAAATTTACATGGATGAGTTTACACTACACGTAGCAGCGTAGGGAAAATAATCACACTGTTTAAGGGTTAAATTAAAATATAAAATTAATTTAAAATACTGTATCAGATAAATCCATGGCTATAAAAACAGTACGGTTTGTAAAATCGATCAAGACATTTGAACACATAAATTTACATCAATTAGCTTACACTACACGTAGGGAAAATAATTACACTGTTTAAGCTTTAAGGGTTAAAATAAAATATAAAATTAAATTAAAATATTCTATACAATCGTTGTATAGAAACAGTTTGGTATGTAGAACTGATGGATTTAATTAAAATAAAATATAACGAATCGGATTATTTGAGAAATAAAATCACAAGTTATATTTGACAGTTGCACCATTTGGGTCTATTTAAAAATACGAACGATTGGTAGAAATTACTGTATAATGGTTACGATGAAAAATAGTTTGATAAGTAAAATAAGATAAAATGCGATAAAAATTGATAGCGACTAAAAAAAAAACAATTAAATATATAAAATGTGAGTTTGTGGAGAAGTCTACTCTAAGTCTCGTTATTCCGACCACCAGGAGGGGGGAACTTTGAGCGGCAAGTTTTTGTAGTGGTTATTGAGTCTCGATTTGAAAGCGTTAAGTAAGGATGGGAACAGGGTAATAATAAGCTGAATGTATAGTACAGTATTAGTATTAGGTCCAAAACGGTATATCGTTTATTGTTTTGGTTCGAAAATATAAATTTTCCACTTTTTAACTGGTCCTTTCTCTTAATTGTTAACAGACCAAATTAAATGCCCCAAGACCTAACGCCAGGCTGTCAGGGACACATGATCAAATGCAATCAAACCCTAAACCCGGACCAGTTCCGATAGCCTAAGTAGAAGTAAACAACCTGACTTTTTCCTACTGTACCATATACATTGAGGGAAATGTGAAAGGACCAGGGCTGGGACACACAATCATAGGTTACATCTTAGTACTCACTGTAGTGGGGTTCCAGTTACTGTAGTTCCGGTATTAAGGTAGAGAATTTCAGAGAAAAATATTTCGGGAGAATTTATTGTCTTTTTGCGGTAAAATTGCGATTTCTTTCGATGGTTATCACTAAAATAAAAAATTATGATAGCTCGATGACTAAATTAACTATTTATTTTTAAATATAACATTATTTTGACTCCTTCAAAAAAAGAGTCAATAAATACAATACAATGTACGATGTACAATGTTAGCCTACTGTACTTACAGTACCCCTATTATACCTACGGTACTGATTTAACTTCACTAATTCGCACCTACAGTACATTATTATTAAATCAATGTGAATCTTTCAGATAGGGGAAAATCGACGCAAATATCAGCTGATTATTCTCAAAAATAAAACTGTAACCTGTTCTATTGTGTTTCGTTTATTGTTTTGGTTAAAATAGCGTGCCACTGTAACCTGCTTCTTACCCTAAATTGAGAATTTAACATTGAGGCGGTATATTAATTCGCCAAGGCGGGTTTTGCGTCCAGTTTCCCCCCCACCCCTCTGTCTCGAATCTTTACATGTTTACTGTAGTAGCGATGAGATACGTTTATTATACAAGTTTTATATCCCGGTGAGGTTTCACTTTGTAATAATAATCCTTCAACCATCCCCTGATGATGGCTCGTTCCTGTAGGCGGGCGATCCGTACGGACGGTGGATCCTTCGGATTGGAACTCCGTAGATCCAGATGATGAGCTCCCATCTCAATCTCTATGGCTACGAGCGAGTCCGACAGTGACTTCCTGACGCCCCCCGCGGACCAGGGATCTAAAACTCCGTTACTGAAACAACGAAAATTAATTAATATTAACGGAAATCCTTTGTATAGGACCTAAGCAAATAATATAATATAAATAATATAACAAATAGCCATACAGTAAATCAAACATCCCTTGCATGCTGCGAATTGTTCATTTTTTTGCTATTGCTAGGCCATTTTACCGTAACGTTCAACTAAAACAAGTGACATTCAAATTAAGGTGCGTAATCATTTTTTTTACTGACGCAAAAAGTTGCCGTTTGGAGCGCACAACCAACATAGCTACCAGTGCACCAGTACCGGCAAAGTCTACAGTAGCACTTAAATTACAAAACTTTTGAGTCTTTCGTGAAATTTTTATAATTACGTTTTCTACTTCTATAATCCGTTCAATAATCTTATATATAATCTTATTTTATCCAACCCCATTCCGTCGTGAAACTATCCATTGAAGTACTTTACCTTACTTACCTCTACCTACACACAAATCGTATAAATAGATAGTTATTTTTCGAAGTTAATAATCTAAGTCGTTATTTTTGATACAGTGTAAGTCGTTCTAAAATTCTAATCGTGATTATAATGTTTTGTGAACGTCGCTAATATGTTTATCAATAAGGTAGAAACCTGAATATAATGTTACTAGAGCCACGAATATCAATGTCGCCATATTGTTTAGTAGCCCATTGTGGCCGAGGTACCACCTTATATTTCTTCCAACAGTTTTCCATATATTCTGTTTGGTTCCAAGCCATTGGCTGCATCATGGACGCCTTAGAAGTCGAACACATCGGCATATACATTTCGGTACAGGACTGGTAATCCCACCCTGACGTATCCAGTCCACCTGTATCTATAGAAACATATATTTCGATACTTACATATTTCAGATAGTGGCGCAAATTTACCTCAATTTGAAATAGTTATCTCCAGTGCAAATGCAAGCGAAATAAAGTTTCGTTTATTGTATTGGTTAGAAAAGAACGCAAATGTTAATGTAATCGGGTCCTTTCCCATAATGTTTTAAAATATAAATTAAATTATTCTTTAAACTCTCTAAACACATACAGTAAGTTGGTGTTTAATATTTAATTTTGAGCAATGAGAGTAGCTCACTACTGCATAGTACCAAGTTTGACGCGAATGGCCGAGGTACAGTACAACAGTAGGAACTTATTGTAACTATATCATAACCATCAGAGTGATAGATAGCTCTAAATTAAGATTAGTTATTTATGGTAACAATATTATTGTAAATTGCTTAGGCCTACACTATCTCAGTAACCAGGCTTCTGTGCACTTCACTAATTATGGTAGGATACAGGTATTATAATAATGCGAGTGAACGCTGACTTGGCCTACTTTATCACAGAAATTATATATATTACAATTATTAATAGGTAAAATATGTATTCAAATATGGCCGTAACGCGACAGTAGCCGTACCGCGACTTTCAAAATCGCCTTACGGCTGCTACTCTACCAAAAAATTGGCCGTAAAGCGATTGTTGCCGTAACGCTACATCAACACAGTGCTATGAATAGAAGACTGTTCATTATTTACCTGTTGATAATTTAAAGCACTTCGGTATAGAACCGGTGTAGTTATAAAAGAAATTAGTTGCTCGCTGAATGTTGATAATTAGTTGCTTCTCAGGAAGGCTGCTATTGGTTAATAGTTTGCACAACTCCTTGACTGGCCAACCAGGAACGGGTACGAGAAAACTTGTTGGGTAAGGGTAATTAATCATAGGCAAACTGCCCCATACGTTTGATATCCAATCCAAAAGGTTCTGGAAATCCGATGAATTTTTCATTGGTTCGCAGAGTTTGAATGCGGAAGATAGCCAATCACGTCCTTCGGGAGTTTCCCCATATTTGAGTAAGGGGCCCCAGGAATTACGTACCGAGTCGGCACATTCCACACTAGCCGCCTCAAACACTTTGGTACAAACAATGTTGTAATCTTCGCATGGTGTGCTAAACTGCAAGATAGGGGCGCTGGCTGCCAGACTGCCTACAACAGCCCACGGATATTTTATTCTCAACCACGCCGCTAACATTCCTCCGTAGGAACCGCCCATAGCAACCACGGGACTGTTTGTAGCGCCACCTACCGTGCTCTTTATGTATGACAATAACTCAACGTAATCAGCTAAAGCTTGTTCCGAAGTAAAGTAAGTGAGATGTTCTTTATCTTTGAATGAATCCTTACCAAACGGCATAGACATACCGTAGTAGCGGTGTTCTCCGAACACCACCATCCCCCCAAACTCTTCCGCTAACTCCCATATCGCTCCTGTGTTTTCCACGAACGCCATCACATCACCCTCGTTCCCACAGTAGAATAGGATTGGATTACCAGGTTGAAATTTCTCTAAACTGATTATGTATCGCATTGGGAATGTTTGGTTCAATGCGAAACCGAAGTGGTCAACTTGTACAGGTAAGTATTTCGTTTGGTATTGTGGTTGAAGTTTCGAAGACCATCTTGTATTACACTCCGTCGCTGTCAAAGCCAGAAGGAAGAAAATTAAAGCGTGCATAGTTGTTTATAATCATTAATAAATAATATCAATAAATAAATAGAAACATAAAGTTTACTTAATATCTAAATGAGTAAGATCATAATACAATGTTAATAATTTAGGCGCCTACTGTATGTACAGTATAGATATACAGTACTATAATTTAATATATAGGACAGATAAATATTGGAACTGGGTAATGGATTACTCTACAATGTACATTTGGGGTTGTTTGCTTTGTGAATTAATATATAATTGTCAGTCAGCAGGTCAGAGTTGAGTTAATAATTATATGCGAAATCAGTTGACATGTGATGGTTTTATACAATGATTGTATTTAAATTCAAAGGTTGTTTGTAGAATGGAGTCAAGATATCAAAAATAATATCAATAAATACAACGTTTTAAGCAAATCAAACATTATGCAGAACGCCTAAGTCAATACTCAGTGACAGTCAACACCCGTGGGGCGAGCCACGAAGCGAGCTTTGTATAATGTTACTACTTCGTCCTGCCACGAACGTCTAATGTAAATAGGCCTACACATAGACCTACAGTACACTATCCTATTTGATAAGAACCTACCGAGAAATTATAACCACAATTCCTATGTAACTGTAATTCTTCAACCTTCATTATGCTTCACACAGAATAATATCGGCAGATACAAATAATTATTATAGACTTTATAGCACAATATATCAAACCTTTTATTATTGTACTGCTGCTGGTAGTAACATCTGTATCGCTTTCCTAATTAGCCTCCGTACTGTACGCCGGTAACTCGGCTGCACAGACAAACTTCGTCCCCGATGCCCTGTTTATTATATTACTACACCACCACTATTACTACTACCACCACTACTACTACCACCACTACTACTACTACTACCACTACTACTACTACCACTACTACTACTACCACTACTACTACCACCACTACTACTACTACTACACTACTACTACCACACACTACTACTACTACCACCACTACTACTACTACCACCACTACTACTACTACTACCACTACTACTACCACCACTACTACTACTACCACTACTACTACTACTACCACTACAACTACTACCACCACTACTACTACTACTACCACTACTACTACTACCACTACTACTACTACCACTACTACTACCACCACCACTACTACTACTACCACTACCACTACAACTACTACTACTACCACCACCACTACTACCACCACCACTACTACCACCACCACTACTACTACCACCACTACTACTACTACCACCACTACTACTACTACCACCACCACTACTACTACTACCACCACTACTACTACTACTACCACTACTACTACCACTACTACTACTACCACTACTACTACCACCACCACTACTACTACTACTACCACTACTACTACTACCACTACTACTACCACCACCACTATTACTACTACTACCACTACAACTACTACCACCACTACTACTACCACCACCACTTCTACCACCACCACCACCTGGTCGCCGAAGAACCTCCCATCTCGTTGTGCCTGTGGGGAGCGATTTTCCGCTTCTCATATCCTGTCGTGCCCCACTGGAGGGTTTCCCTCTATAAGGCACAACGAGATCCGAGACTTCGTCGCCGACTCCCTGACCGAGGTGGCTCACAATGTGGCTGTTGAGCCAATGCTCCTGCCACTGTCGGGTGAGCAGTTCACCCTCCGATCCACCTCGACCGACCAGCAGGCGAGACTGGACGTTTCGGTGAGCGGATTCTCTCCCATACCTTCTGATGCAATCATATTGCACCCTTCACCCAGGAGTTATAGCCCTCCTCGTAAAGTGGCTCGCCCCAAAGAGAAAAGGACTCTTGCTAGCTTTAAAAAACTGCGTAAACGCCGTCCGCGCAAGAAAGACTAACTGTTTAGAGTATTTTTATATTTTAGAAACTGTGATTTTGTATATTTTATAGACTTAAATCCCATTTTCTGGGAGCGGTGTAAAAGCTTCTGTGGGATCTAACTGGCCCCTTTTGCTTCGCAATCCAGTTTCCCCCCAGGCGCTGGAATACTCTAAAAAGGTTCTCTAACTGTATATATATTCCCCTCGCCCGCAAGGTACCGTTACAGGTGTTTTAACGGACATAAAAGTCATTCTGCTATATACGTGTTTTGGCGGACATGGTAAGGCAAAAAACCTGTAATGCACCAACTACCTTTCACAGCTTAGCCGTGATGATTCATATTACGACATCTAACAGCTGGTGGCTGACATGGAAACAGCCATTGGATGCATGGTTCTTTGTTTGGCTTGAGCCAATCAGAGCGATTTTTCCTGTCGACGTGTAGCTTTTCGGTCGATCATAAGGAGAGTGTTCAGCCTTACTGCTTTTACTTGATACTTTGTTGTTATTGCTGTCTAAGCCAGAAACACCGGCTTTTTGGGAAGAACTCTAGTAAACTGCTTAAATTATCGAAAGTATAAACTGTTACCCTAACTAATCTCAATAACTCACTAATTAACATGCTCACTTAATTTAATTGCATTAATCATATTGTTTGTACTGTTATTTTACCGTCAGTTATTAATTGTACCTATTTGTTGATGGAAATATTGCTCTTTGGATAATACGGATAAATCACCCAAATTCCCAATTTTCTTGATACACTACAGGTTAGAGAGACCGGCTATACATAACAATTGCGATTTATATTAATGTGGTGTGTATTGAATCCAATGTTATTTAGCAGACCCTACGTGAGTCAATTGCTGCTCTCTTTATGTGTGATCAAATATACTGACGGTCGGCAGAATAGTGTGTATGATTGTGATTGGTAACAAAGTATTTCCTAAAGAATACGCTTTATACTTCAATCATAAGCAGTATCGTTGCGTTTTAGTATAAGTCTTAGTTCTGTTTAAATAGATAAAGCGCCACGTCCTAAAGGAACTGTTAATATTTCCCGAAAGCCAATAATATCTGTCAGAGATTAATTATTAACGATCTATCGAATAATACAGTAGGTATACACTGCAACCTTACACTGCAATAATAAAATTTAAGCATCCGAATTCAGTCTCCCGGGTGTAGATCCATCGGGTGAATGATCGCGCATGGGCTGACTTCGGCTAGTGTTTTGCGTATTAGCATAAAATATTGTCGTATGCTAAAGTGGTTTTAATTAACTAAAAGACATATAAATTTTGGCAGGTTAAACTGCTAAAGGTCTTCAAAAGCGCGAACAGTAACAGTTTATAATCTTATTGCAGTAGGCAATAAGGTTGCAAAATACCGTAGTGACTGGTAAAACTGAACCGGTGCTTCTGTAGGTCAGTAGGCCTAACTGTCATCACTGGCAGGCTAAACCACATCATTGGCAGGTTAAACTGCTAAAGGTCTTCAAAAGCGCGAACAACTACTACTACTACTACCACCACTACCACTACTACTACTACCACCACTACTACTACTACCACCACCACTACTACTACTACCACTACTACTACTACCACCACCACTACTACTACTACTACTACTACTACCACCACTACTACTACTACCACCACTACTACTACTACCACTACTACTACTACCACCACTACTACTACCACTACTACCACCACCACTACTACTACCACCACCACTACTACTACCA
>JAUCBJ010000761.1:0-40472 GCA_032718475.1 Nemertoderma westbladi | reverse complement strand
ATTAATTGTTTGTAACTGGTCTTACAATTATGTTAAATATAATAGTGTCATAATTATTTATAGTTCGATTTTTATCAGTAATACTGTACGAGCAGTGGTTATTAAAAATAATTTTACGATAAATTATTATTTAAAGCTACAGTAATAACATTCCTTTTATAACAGTAATAATAATAACATTAACTACTTTTACAGCCCGAAAAGTTTTATATAGACATAAGAAAAGATTTACAATGGGAACCGGCACAAATTAATACTGTAGAAATGTACAAATGCGACATAAAAATAAAAATAAAAAATAATGAATAAAAAATGTATAAATATAGGACAAGTTTTGCAACTTGGGGGTGTGAGGTGATCGGCTCGGGCTGTATTTTTGGCGACACATTGTAGAGCAAATAATATTTTTAACATTTTGCAATCGCCGTGTGCACGATCCGGATTTACACTAATAAATTTAGTTTTTCAAGAGCTAAGAATAAATTCTACCAAGTGGTTATAAACTCACTGTTTCTACAAAAATACTAACTAATATAAATAATAATTAATAAGAGTAAACATAATATTCTCAATAAATTGCAGTGTTTTGGCCATGTAATGGTTTATTCGCCTGTTATAGCTAATAATATCTTCTTCCCTTCACTCAATTCTATTGTCTCTAGATCATTGATGAATGAATGCCCATATAAGGAATGATATGTCTTCTTTATTTGAACTAAATTCTCCTAAAATATATAATATTAATCGGTGAATTTATTATGTTGCATAAATTGATTCATATTAGGTACCGGTACTGTAGGACCAATAATGCTGATATATCGGGTAAAATATTTATTAACAAACGAATAATAATCGAGAGGTCTACCTCGAATCTGGTAACCAAAACTCGTACAATCGTTTCTCTATCACCGTGTCGGATGGCTCTGTTGAGACGCTCTGCAAAATATGCTGCTGGGTTCTTCACATAAAGGACTGAAAGTAAATAAAATATTGATAGGCAATATAATATAAATGTTATAATGTTGGTTATAGAAGACACAACCTTCTACCTAATTTTGAATTATTTTAAATTTGAAATCTAATGATTAATTATTATATTATATACCGTCAAAGCGGGTGACTTGGATATTGGAGGGGACTTGGATAATGAGTTCCTGAGAGAGTGAAGTTAAGAATTCTAGCCAATCAGAGCCAAGTGATATCCACAGCTTTGCCACAGGACTAATGGATGGCTATAGTAACTGTTTAGCAGTGCAGGCGTGGAGGCAAGTTTGAAATGGTCAATTTTAACTGGTGTTGAAATGGAGCACTGCTGATTATAAACTGGTGTTAAGTAAAATTGCATTTTCTGCTCCATGAACGGTGTAAATGTATTTTTAGCGATGATACAGTAAATTACATATATTTTCATAGGTCCAAATCTGTATTTATATCTAATTTAATGATTATTTAAGAATTTAACCATAGGCTTACTTTTTGCTAAATTTAGTTACAAAATTTTACTACCTAATTTTGAATTGTATTTATGTTAGCCTAATATGACTAAATATTGTAGAAAAAACGGGGCAAGAGGATACAAAACTAATTATAATGCTAGTGATTTAGATGCCGCACTACAAGCTATCAAATCAGGAAAGAAAATCTATAGGGCTCATAAGGAATTTAAGATTCCCTTTGGAACACTGTGGCGCTCGGCGAATGGCGTTAATTCGGAAAAGAAGCTGGGTGGGCAGCCGGTTCTTGAAACCATTGCAGAGCAAATGATTGTTAAATCTTTGAACCATCTAACCGACTGGAAGTTCCCTCTTACAGGTGAAGATGTTAAACATCTTGTAAAAAATTATATCGACAAGAAGAAGCGAACCACGAGATTTGCGAACAATTCTCCTGGTAAAGATTGGTTGAAGGGATTTATGAATCGGAACAACCTTACAAAGAGATTTGCGGATAAAGTTAAACCTGCCCGAGTTCCTGTTAACTGCCAGGCTGTCAAGGAGTTTTTTGGGCACTACAAGGGGGAAGTTCAGGATATCCAGCCCCAGTTTCTATTTAATTACGATGAGCTCTGCGTGGTGGATTCTCCCGCTGATAAGGAATGCATAGTTCGACGAGGTTTGCGTCGCGTCGAAGCGAAAATAGATCACTCAAAAATGTCAACTAGTTTTATGATGTGTGGCAATGCTATTGGTGAGATGTGCCCTCCGATGATTGTATACAAGGCACTAAACCTGTGGTCAGAGTGGACTGTTAATGGTCCCCGTGGAGCAGTTTACGAGGCGACTAAATCTGGATGGTTTGATGGATGTACGTTTGAGGTATGGTTTCATTCTGTACTTTTACCGCTCGTTAAGAACCTGGAGAATAATTTGGTATCGAGTGGGGCTCCTGTAGTTCTACCTGTTAAGAAAATGATTGTGGGAGATAACCTAGGTAGCCACTTCTCGGAAACTGTTATCAATTGCTGTGTTACGAACAACATCCTGTTTGAAAGCCTAATTCCTAATTCGACACACCTACTCCAGCCTCTTGATGTTAGTGTATTCGGACCGTTAAAGAAGGTGTGGCGATCAGCTTTGTTGGAATGGCGAATGGAATCAAGAACGCAAGGGAGCATTCCGAAGACCATCTTTCCTAGTCTTTTAAATCGCGTACTCAACCGATATTCGAACTGTGGTAAGAACATGATTGCTGGATTCAAAGCTTGTGGGTTACACCCAGTGGACAGCGCCCAGGTTCTGAAACGTTTACCACCGGAGGATACTGGTGAAGAATCCGTAAGAGCGGTGTTGGGTGAGACAGTTGCCGACCTGCTTGTTCAACATATTGGACCACCAAAGCCTCAGTCAAAGAAACGTGGTAAGATCATACCTGGAAAATCTGTCCAAGTAAGTGATCTTCCAGGTCATAGTTCTTCAGCGTCGAACAGCACTAGTGGAGAGGTTGCAGGCGGGACCACTGAGGATGTCGCTGGACACAGTGGCGAGTGTGATAGTAGTAGCAACACTGAATCTTCGATTGTTGAAGTTGAGGATTCTGTGGGCGACGTGGAATATGATAGTGATATCTCGGAAGTTAGCCGTGACATAAATCCAGGTGACTGGCTGTTATTATCCGTTAATAATAGAAGTATTGTTTCAAGAACTCAAGCAGTGAAACCGGATGTGCATGAGGTTGTGGTCGAATATGGTGAAAGAATTAAATCAAGTATTAAGCTGAGTGACACAGTGAGCATTGTTCTGTTGGACCCCCACGGTCTGCTACCCACAGCTATGAAGATATATTGCGGAAATTAGCTAAGCCAGTGAATTATGGTGGCACAGCTCGTGCCAGAAGCACATTTAGGTTCGACTTAGAGACATTTGGCGATGAAGTCTTCCCAGAGTGAAGAATGAATTTACAAATTCTGAACTAAATTGTTAACTTTTTATAGTCATAATCAAAATAGTTCTTTCTTATGTCTATTTGCTAAAGATTACAATAATATTTGACTTGTTCTGAATCTACAAACGTGTATAAAGCAATTTTTATTTAAAGAAATATGAAATATCCAAGTCAGCCGATTGGAGGTTGACTTGGATAGTTTTTTTGATAGCTCATTACCGCCAAATACGTAATATCTGATAAGTGTAGTGTGAATGGTTTGATAGACAAGATGCCATTCGGTATATATTTGTAATTTCAGGACCATTCATTAATGGGAAGTGCACTAAAACATCCCGGAAATACCTAAAACCTATCCAAGTCACCCGCTCTGACGGTATTAATTATTATAAGTTTTTCACGGACACTAAGTTGTGGGAAAATTTGGAAATTTTATTTGGTAAAAATTAATGGGGTTAATTTTAAATGGAAATACAATATTTCAAAATACAATTTTACCATTTTTTTATAATAACAACGATTAAATGAATAAATGCCAATATTTTATGACTAGGCCTGCACGACTACTTTTGGGTTTATAACTCACCGAATGCTTTTAATCCCTTCTTAGCCGCCCCCACCATCCAGGTATCAATACTACGTAGTATATCTTTTTGTGCAATCTTAGAGTATTCACTGAATACCACTCTCAGCTGAGGGATACTGCGTGTGGCCAGGATACGACTGAATATACTTTCATCTGTTGACCATGTCTCTTCCCCAATGGCATATAACCCTTCAGCATCCTAAATCATTCAATTACATATTGAAAGTAAATTCTGTAGGCCTACACACATAATTAAATGCTACATTACCACTTTGAATAGAATACAATACAACAGTTTCCTCGAAATTAAAGATGTTACCTTCGATAAATGTCATTTTTTAAATTATTTAGTATGGTAGGGCTACATATTCGAATAATATAAAATACAAACATTTGTTTCCTAAAACAAACGTTTACTGAAATAATGTTATCTTAATTAGATGCAACTTTTTATTTGCAACTAAAGATCTTACTTACCCTTCTTCCTTTCTCGTTGTTTGTTTGAATGACATCATCTCTACTCCCCAGTAACACTGCTACAATGAACTCTTTGTAAAATCCATCTAATTTCTTTGTGCAATCTTTTACAAACGATCGCCCATATTCTAAATGATTTAAATATAACGTCACAAACGATCGCCCAAATTCTAAATGATTTAATTATAACGTCACAAACGATCGCCCATATTCTAATTTATTTAAATATAACGTCACAAACGATCGCCCATATTCTAATTGATTTAAATATAACGTCAGTACAGTAACGATCGCCCATATTCTAATTGATTTAAATATAACGTCAGTAACGATCGCCCATATTCTAATTGATTTAAATATAACGTCAGTGACGATCGCCCATATTCTAATTGATTTAAATATAACGTCAGTACAGTAACGATCGCCCATATTCTAATTGATTTAATTATAACGTCACAAACGATCGCCCATATTCTAATTGATTTAAATATAACGTCAGTAACGATCGCCCATATTCTAATTGATTTAAATATAACGTCAGTGACGATCGCCCATATTCTAACTGATTTAAATATAACGTCAGTAACGATCGCCCATATTCTAATTGATTTAAATATAACGTCAGTAACGATCGCCCATATTCTAATTGATTTAAATATAACGTCAGTAACGATCGCCCATATTCTAATTGATTTAAATATAACGTCAGTACAGTAACGATCGCCCATATTCTAATTGATTTAAATATAACGTCACAAACGATCGCCCATATTCTAATTGATTTAAATATAACGTCAGTAACGATCGCCCATATTCTAATTGATTTAAATATAACGTTTTTAATAACCGATGTAGCAAATTTATCATATTGTATTAGCTGCAACCAACATATTTTATTAACATCTTGAAATTTCATAATTTTTAGAATTCAGGAAACTGTCATGGAATCAATACTTCTGTAGTTTTCAATTAGGCCTATTATTGTAAATATATATGAGTAGGCCTAACGGTCGTTTTCCAACCTTGCTTGTAACATTGAGCAATACTAGAGATTTGATGACTTGTTCTAGAACACACAATCTCAATGACAATGGAGTCTAACTGAGATTGTTTAATGGCATCGTGTACAGCCATTGCGTCTGAGCTGGCTGGCTGATGGAACAGTAAATCGATTAGTAAGCCATCGTTGGGTAGATGGTAGTGTAAGCTTTCAATCAAATCCTGCGAAATAACATTACTGTAGGCCGGCGTACTACAGTAGTAACATAATAACAAGCGCGAAATCGCGCAAAGGTCCGCGTCTACTGACGCATGAACTGTCTCCTTGAATGGCTTACTACCAATCTTACAACAAAAAACATTCACCGGAATGGGGGATTGAACTCGGTACCTAGAGATTCCAAGTCCCACGCTCTGCCAACTGAGCCACTGGGGCCGTATCAATCCTTAATACCAAAACCTAACGAGAAATTAACAACACCAACAACAACAATCCTAGAGGTCTCGCTACGCGGACCTAATAATAAACATAAATCTTGTGCAGTTTTAGATGAACTATGAACATATGGTCTTTAAAATTTTTACTTTGTTTACATTACAGTTTTTGTTAGTTAGGTAAAAAGTCAATGCAATTTGATCCTCCTGTACAACAAGTATAGGAATCGTACAACATAGTGGCGGTATGGCTACTTTCTCGATGCACACTTTGCTCGCAGTTTTGACTCGCCCCACATGATTGAACTGGTACTGCACCCAGGCTATTATTTATTGACTATTGGAAATTTATATACTAATAAAACTTTTGAGAATTTCCGTACAGAATGTTAACTAAATGCAAATGTTGTCTTATAGACTAGAATAATTAACAGGTAACATTATATTACCATAGTGTAGGCGTTCCTATATCCATGAACCAGTTTAAGACGTTGCTCATTTGATCTTTTACTGGCTAATTCCACTAATATATCTTGAATGGTTGTGCCAGAATCAGATAGTGCTTCATGAAGTTGTTGTAAATCTCCACCAATTGCGTGCCGGTCCATTGGTTTAACTATTCCTTCAACCGTTGACTCATTGTATGCCGGTAGTTCAGATAGTCTCAGAGAGAATGGTTTATTAATTGGTGGTAACGCCTACAGGAAGATAAAAAAGGTAAACTAAAAACAGAAAACAGAAAAAAAAGGAGGCCACCCCCACGAGGTTACCACACTAACTCCTGAGAGTGAACACTCCACTAGCCAATCCCAGGTGCCTCCCCAGCAGACCCAGGTTCACATTGTACCACTAGGTTTGTGTAAGCACTAGGGTCTAAATTGTCTTGCCTAGGAACACAACACAGTGCGAACTTTATGCAGCCTTTTTTTACTTCGTATTTTAACCTGGGGGGGCTAAGGTGTAGCGCCCTATCCATCTGAAGATCGACATATTATATAACAGCAGATTATTCCCAAAACGAAGCAGGACCTTATCGCCCCAGGAACTTTATCGAACTTGTAAGGTCCAGGGGCGGTAAAGGTGCGAGGGGCGATGAAGGCCCTACTTTTATGCAAGTCCTTTACGGTCACCAAAGAGTGAGTGTGTACAAGGCTGAGATAACTCCCTCTTGAAATTAACTCACCAGTCATATCAGGCTAGGCTGAGAACACTCCTCAGTTGTCTCAGCCTAGGCTGGGAACACTCCCCAGTTATGTCAGCCTAGGCTTAGAACACTCCCTTATAGGCTGAGTGACTCCCCATTAGATAGAGATTACTCCCTTTTTTACATTACTGCTTGAGTTAAGTTCATATCCGTACCTGTGGTATTTTCGTATATTGCAAAAATAAGACTGTAAACCTATGTTATTGAGTTATCGTTTATTGTTTTGGTTAGAAAAGCCCACCACTGTAACCTGCTCCTTTCCGTTAATTAAGAAATCCAGGGAGAAAACTGGGGAGTGTACTCAGCCTAGGCTGAGAAGACTGGGGAGTCATGTTTGACATAAAGTATGATGTAACGATTACTATATCAGTGCTGTGTTTTCTCTTGAAGGCAGTTTGGTTCCCATGTGAGGTCAATTTGTTTAGGTAGTCAGCTAGAAGGATATGTTCTAGCACTTTGGCTAGTAGGCTGATGGAGGAGACAGGCCTGTATGATGTATGTTCTAGGGTGGAGCGACCCTTTCCTTTACAGATACTTGATGTCACTGTATGACCAAATGTAGAGGGAACTTCTTTGAGAGTGAGGCAACAGTTGATTAGCCACGGGCAAGTGTGTCGGAAATAGGGTCAGGATTGAGGGATAGGAGGTGTTCCACAGTCATAGATGCGTAGTCATAGATACGTAGTCATCAATGGAGTACTGGGGAGATAACTTCCCAGTAGTCGACTGGGGAGTTATCTCAGCCTGTTGCAGGGGTCATCTACAAAATGGCTATTTATTTAACAATTTCAAATTTTGTAAATCGGTTCAATTCATGGATGCATCCAATGCTAACAAGCAATTTTGACTGAAATTGAGCTGGGGCCATTTTATACACAAAGACAAAAAGGCCCCAAAAGTGCCGTTTTTGGGGCCTTTTCAATCTAGAGAGTGGAAAGGAACTTTGACAAACTGGTTGCCGACTACCGAGCGGACCCACCAAAAAAATAACACAGATGCACAACATTCGGCACCACTCAGCACCTATCTATCTGCGCAAGCCCTCTCACCACCTGCGTAACCCAACTTACCACACGCAAATCCATCAAAATCGAACGGTATCGGGGTCACATGCTTTCTCATACTCAGGACCACGTCTATGAAATAAACTACCGAATGTATTCAAGGAAATCAAAGGTGTCGAAACCTTCAAACACACATTCAAAGAGTACTTCCTAGAACAGCTAGTTAACAACGAATCGGGCCAAATACTTTAGTAAAAATAGTCACCATTAATAATATCGTTAGTCACCATTAATAATATCCAATAAAAACTGTCGATTCCTCCTTTTTTACTTATTTTACGTACTAATCATCAACTACCTAACTCTATATTTTATTCTAATTTAAATTACATCTTTACATTATTTTTTAAATTATTTCTTTTTTTTTCATATCAAAAGTGCCCTCTTTTTATTTTTATTTTCTTTTACATAATGACTATACACATGTACATAATACTTAAGTGGCCTTTTATTTACATACGAATTTGTCCACCTATACTGTCCACCATAATGTCCGTCATGTTTTAATGCTTCAATCCGTGTAATTATTTTAATATATTTTAAACAATCCAAAATTACGTGTGTCGCCAAAATATCTGCCTCTTTGCCGATTTCTATTTATTTATTTATATTATATATATTATACGCTTATTTTATACCAACTCTTTTTATTAAATCTTTATACTTTTAATGTACAGTAAGACCTTTTATTTAACTCATTTTATTAAATCTTTATTTTGTTGGAATTTTAAGTAAAATATTTTATAATCCGCGTGATATTTTAATGTATGTTCTTTCATTTAATTTTAAACTACTGTATTTCCAGGGGACGCCCATGGAAACGAGACATTGTCTCTTGGGCTATCCCCAACATCATATTTCACTTATATTTTAGTATAACACTCGAACTAGTAATCTCATGTGCAAGTTCGTCTTAAATTAAGTGCAAATTTGTTTCTTCTGGATCGGTGTTTGTCTATACTCCATACCACACATTTACTTTCGCATTGTTTTCATATTTTGATGCCAATAAAACAATTCCAAATGAACTGCCAGTATATACCTTATAGGAATATTATGGCGTATCAATGCAACTATTCTCCTGGAAAACTTTTTAAAAACATAAATTCTTTGGGGGATCATATCAGAAAGAAACATAAAGCTGATCCTCAAGTTTCCGTAAGATCATTATCCTCGAATTCCGGTTTCGATACTTGGAAAAGTGTATTTGAGGAGGCTACTTCTTCAATCTTCGTCCTTTACGTCGTATAATAAGTGGAGGGGGGAATAGATGCCATCGGGTTGGGAAGTTTTTATCTAAAGGAACAGGGAGCCGGAACATAAAACATAAAGGTACCTGCTACACTTGCCAACACTGCTCTCCTTATATAAAGAAGGTATCTCACATGAATGTCAGTCAATTATTTTTAAACCTCCCGCCAACATCTTCATCATCCACTTGAAATTAGCAATCTCTAATGGCATACTTATTGCTGTTAAAAGCACCTAATTCAAGCGCTATATGATTGGTAGGCCATTTGGCTGGCCAATCAGTGGCTGCTTGAAATTAAGATGTTTTAACGCCTCCTCATTTGATTAAAATGGAAATTGAATGTTTCATTTTTCGCTTTTCAGTTTTCATTGGATGAACTGATGTAGGCCTACAACTATTCCATATTCTGCCATTTATAACCATAGCACTACTGCATTAGGCCTACTGCAGCTACAGTACTATACTGCACTTCTAGGCCTATACTATAATACTACTATATTACAGTATTAGTTGTTCTATTCTTTATATTACAGTATTAACTTGCCTTGCCTATAATGCACACTCTATTGCAACGTTAATTCAATCAAATGACGGATGCTATGCGATAGACGGATGTCAAGCTGTCAGCCAAGGTTTGATCTGAACTGGAACTGCAAGGCTGTTTAACGAAGAAATCTAACGCAATTCCATACTGCTATTGCCACTCCGTTGATTGTTTACCCTAATCCATAATCAGGATTCTGAACATTTGTTAGTAGCATACAATCCGGGGTGTAAACGCTACGCCGACGACAGCCGATAACCACTACCGAGAATGGGAAATATGAAAATGTAACCTAAGTTCGTGACTCTCTTTTATTGTTTTGGTTAGAATAACCTTCTACTGCCAGAATCATTAAATTTTGTTAGTAAATGATCAGTCAGTTCCTACTATGGCAGTAATGTGGTACTACCTGTAGCTGTCAGCCCAGTAGGGCAGGCCTGATAAGCACTTACCCTATTCATTATTTAGTTGATCAAGAGTGGGTTGGTAAGCCCCGTCAACTAAATAAGTCATTGAGGGCTATAGCGCCTAGGGCACCAATGAAGGCAAAGGCTTGAGTATGCACGCATCTGCAACAGAGATGATACACGCCCCACACTGTCTATACTGGATGCTCCTCTACCAGTGTTAGGTAACCTAACCCAGGAGGCACACTTGGTTCAGGGTGTAACAAAGGGACCCCTACAGTCGGCAGCAAGGCTGTAGGCCATGTATAGGCAGAAGGTAATCAACCAACGGCTAGACATGCTGACAAGATCGGCGGAAGGTAATCAACCAACGGCGACCTACTGCGAATACGCTTGTAGGAGTTGCAACCACAAGCGGTTTACTCTCGCAACTGAAAGATATGAGCATGAGAACCCTCCAGGGGAAATACCGGCTCAGTCGTCACCCGGGTCAACAAGGACCGCGTCCCTCAGTGGTACACCAGGCTGGGGTCGATAAATCGGCTACTGGAACAGAAGACAGAGAAAAAAGAAGAACCAACCTGCTGAAATGTAAAAAGACACTAAAGATTGCTACAATGAACGCATGCACGCTGAAAGCACATAACAAACAGGGTGACATGGTCACTCTAGCAATGGAATATAACATTGACATCATCTGCATCCAAGAACATCAGATTTGTCATGAAGACACTGCCATGAAGTACAATGACATTGGAAATGGATGGACGTTAGTAACAAGCTCAGCAGTAAGAAACTCGGCCAATGCATCAATTGGAGGAGTAGGAATTCTGCTAAGTCCATCCATTATGGGATTATTATTATATATATTATATGGAATTATATTACTAAACAACATCGAATCTATAAATTCCAGGGTTATGATCGCTACATTTGAGGGGAATCCCAAGACAACAGTAATATGTTGCTACAGTCCAACCAATGCCTCAGAGCCAGAACAAGCAGTCAAGTTTTATGAAGATCTGACTGGACTTATAAAGGACATTCCGAAACACAATGTTAAAGTCATTGTTGTTGACCTGAATGCTCAAATTGGCCCAAAAGACATCAAGGGTTATACATATAACACCAGTTCTAATAGAAATGGGTACTTACTTTTAGACCTAATGGAAGAATGTGAATTGATAGCAACAAACACCACATTCGAAAAGAGTAAGGGGAAGCTATGGACCTTTCAATATCAATACCCTAATGGAACCAAAGCACAACTGGATTACATCCTTTAAACAAAAAATGGAGAAACAGCATGATCAACTGCGAGGCATACAGCTTGTTAAACCTAATTGGTTCGGACCACAGAATTGTGACTGCAGA
This sequence comes from Nemertoderma westbladi, assembly GCA_032718475.1. Taxonomy (NCBI): domain Eukaryota; kingdom Metazoa; phylum Xenacoelomorpha; order Nemertodermatida; family Nemertodermatidae; genus Nemertoderma; species Nemertoderma westbladi. The sequence goes on along the minus strand of JAUCBJ010000761.1, from coordinate 28,749 downwards.
GATCAGACTCAGTTTGAGAGCCAGCAAACGCAGGACAAGCAAGCAAATCAACTATGACTGGGAGAAACTCAGAACTGACAATGCAGTAAAGGATGCTTACACAGTAGAAGTTCAAAACCGCTTTGAAGCACTTCAATCAATGGATGAAGACCAGTCAATATACCTTGATTTCACCTGATTCAATATACCAGAATATAATAAAAGACCACAAGGAATCAGCTAAGAGGCGTATCCCCCAGAAACCCAAACGAAAACAGTATGTGCCATGGCAAAACTCTGAGGTTACTTGTAAGAGAGAAGATCTTAAGATAGCATACAAAGTAAAAACCGAACAACCAACAACCGAAAACATTAACAAGGTTGAGAAAGCTAAGGATGATCTTAAATTGGCCTACAACATCAGCCAGGAAAAGTACATACAGGATAAAATTGAAGCAATTACAACTGCTCACATACAGCAACATATCAAGACTTACCTGGTAAACTGTGAATGAGGTATCTGGTCGGAAAAGTTGTGAGAAGGGGCGCCTCAAAGCCAATAGTCCCGAATAACGTGTGGGGAAGTGGAAAAATCACTTCAGCAACTTGCTTGGGCAGCCACCAAACATCGAGGTCAGCCCTACAAGGAAAATATATGACAAGACACTACCTATAGAGACAGGGGACTTCACACCTGCCGAACTCCAAAGAAGCATTAAAAGCATGTCCAATAATAAAGCAAGTGGATTAGATGAAATCCCAGCGGAGGTATGGAAAACAGGAGTGCTAAACAGACCATTATTGAATGTTTGCAACCGGATGTTAAAAGGGGAAAAGCCTCCACCAATTTGGACTAAAGGTCAACTAAAGCCTCTCCCCAAAAAAGGAGACCTCGGTATTAGTGTTGAGAACTGAATCAATTTTAACTAATTTCAGTTACAGTTACAGTTTCAGTATTCAAAGTTTTGCATTTCAGTTACAGTTACAGTTTCAGTATTACAAAGTGTAACATTTCAGTTACAGTTACAGTTTCAGTATTACAAAGTGTAACGTTTCAGTTACAGTTACAGTTTCAGTATTACAAAATTGAGCATTTCAGTTTCAGTTTCAGTTTTGATCGCGATAAAATTTATGTTACAGTTTCAGTTATAGTTTCAATATATTATCCCACATAGTAAGCAATCATTGAAATAATTTCAGTCTCATTGGGGCGGGGTACAGTGCAGTCATTCACCCAATGAGCAAGGATGTCATTACGTTACGTTACGGTATCTTTTCAGAAATAGCGTAGCTCAATATTTTTCCGTAACGTAAACCGTAACGTAATAGCTTTTTCAATACCGTAACGTAATATTACTGTATATTTTTACCGTAAACCGTAACGTAATAGCGTAATATTTTTTTTCGCTACTTTTTTTTATTGTTTTGGTTATAAAGGGCATGCTTCTGAAACCTGCTCATCATTTTCCGTAATTTATAATTTGTTGTAGTAAGCATATATTTGTAGTTTTGATTAGACTCACCTCGTTAAGCTACTCCTTTCACTTTTTAAGTTTAATTGTAATTTTGTAATTTATAATGGTAAACTTGATAAAAATTTAATTTCCAGTGTACCTCTAGTGTGATATCCCCTGTGATATTAATATTACCAGTAACATTAATAATTTATAATGTAAATTATATATCCGTTATATCCCTCTACCGACCATTACCATTAACTATATTTTTGTTTATCTAAAACATTTACATTTAATATGCGATATTTAGGAAGCAAAGAGTGCTGATAAGGCTGATATGTAGTCTAATAGTTGAGATAGATAAACCTCTGACTAATTATAAATACAGTATATGCTAGGCTAGATCTTCGTTCATTACTCGATAAATCACAGTTGAGATAAGTGTGCAATGGGTCTTTGGGCCACTTGACAACTATCAAGGTTCAAAACGATAATAATAAATAAAAATACAAAAATGTTTTAAAAATGATACCCATATCGACCACTGTTATTAATTTATTAAACTATTACAATACTGTTTCAAGTGCTCATTCATGTTAGTTGTGTGGTTGAGAACTGAATCGATTTTTAGTAATTTCAGTTTCAGTTACAGTTACAGTATTCAAATTTCCTAATTACAGTTTCAGTTACAGTTACAGTATTCAAAATTCGTAATTACAGTTACAGTTATAGTTACAGTATCAAAAAAAACATCAAAACCATTCAGTTACAGTTGCAGTTACAGTATAATTACAGTTACAGTTCTCAACACTACTCGGTATACCAACAAACTATTGTGGGATATGTCTGCTTGTGGTAGCTGCCAAAATATACAATAAAATTATTCTATATAGGATTAGGCCTCACATAGAGAAACTACTGCGTAAGAGCCAAAACGGATTTCGATCAAGTAAATCAACAATAGCTCAGATACTTGCACTACGGAGACTGATTGAAGGAATTAAGTGAAAGAATCTCCCTGCAGTCATGACTTTTGTGGACTTCAAGAAGGCATTCGACTCCATCCATAGAGGTAAAATCCTTGAAATCCTAAGAGCTTATGGAATACCAGAAGTAATCATTGCTGGCATTGGATTGTTATATTGTGACACAGAAGCACAGGTACTCTCACCAGATGGTGAAACTGAGTTTTTTTCAATCCTGGATGGCGTACTGCAAGGTGACACATTAGCACCATTACTATTTATAATTGTACTGGATTGTGCAATAAGGATGGCCACAAAGGGTGAAGATCTGGGATTAACATTTCAAGAATGCAGAAGTAGTAGATATCCGGCAACTACAGTCACAGATACCGACTTCGCGCATGACATTGCCCTGCTCTCTAATACGCTAGCAGATGCACAGCTTCTACTAAATAAAGTCGAGAGGGCTGCTAAGGAGGTTGGATTGCATATAAATGCTACCAAGACCGAATTATGACTTTTAATGTTGATGGAAACTTGACAACCATTGATAATAATCAACTAAGGAAGGTTGACGACTTCCAGTACCTAGGATCATGGATAGAGAGTAGCAAAAAGGACATAGAAGTTAGGAAAGCAAAGGCTTGGGTAGCTCTATCAAAAATGGAAACCATCTGGAAATCAGATCTCTCCAGGCACCTGAAGACTAAGTTCTTTCGAGCCATAGTGGAAAGTGTATTTTTATATGGGGGTGAGATCTGGACACTGAGTAAATCACTTGAACAACGAATTGATGGGGTTGCTACACAAGACTACTAAGGGCAGCCCTAAAGCCAGTGACAACACATGACAAATGCCGAGCTTTATGGTACAATACCACCTGTATCAACCACCCTCCGTGAACGCTGTTTAAGATTCAGTGGGCACTGCTGGTGAAGTAAAGACGAGGTCATACCAGATCTACTTTTCTGGCAACCAATTCATGGAGCCAGCATAGTCGTGGACGACCGGCCATAACATATATAGATCAACTTGAAAGGGATACTGAACTTGGGAGAAACGAATTTGCGACAACTATGGAGAATCGGAATGCCTGGAAGGATCTCATTTCCACTGTCCGAGTTCACTCGACTTAGTAGTAGTAGTAGTAGTAAATGATATACCATGTTAAAAAATTTATGTTCCTGACAAAACAAATTGTGTTCCACGAAATAATTATTAATATACATACAGTACTATACATAAGTAAATTAAAACTATTGCGATTAATTTATACGAATTATTTTTCAGAAGTTTAAGTTATGGGCTTAGATATTGATGAAGTTGGCTCTGATGCATTGAAACAAAGAGCCAATGATGCATTCCGGAACGAAGAGTACGATAAGGCTATTGAATTGTATACAACAGCGATTGATGGCCTCTACAATAATCCACAGTCATTAACTGCTTCTCAGAAATTACCTGTGTTGCTAACAAATCGGGCTATGAGCCGAATAAAGGTTGAAAAATTCAATGAAGCAGCCGAGGATTGTCGTCAGGCTATTTGTAATTCTCCTTTGCATGGAAAAGCATATTATCATCTTGCAGTGTGTCTCAGAAACATTAAGGACCTTAACTGGCATAAGGAGGCAGAAATAGCCATTTCAAAGGCAGTTGCCCTTACTCCTCAACAAAGCGGCAGCACTTGTGTTGCTCGGGAGATGTTTAAGGAGATGACAACCAAAGATGCTCATAAGACAGTTTTTGCTATTAAGTCCTCAACAGATTTTTTACCAGCAGTTAAATGCAATGGTGCTATTGCTGTTGTGCATACCGGTAGCTACAACCTTCCATTGCCATTGACCCGCGACATTACCATTCTAGGTCTTAGTCCGAATGTAATTATTGGGGCAGGTTATTCCCATGCACTGAATTTAGTGCAGGGCTCAGTCCATCTACGTAATATTACATTCAAATATACAGGTATGGGTGGGAGTCCTAGCCACAGTGCTGTATGCGTGTCAGAATCCTCGGGGAAACTATTGCTTGAGGATTGCACTCTTCATGATTATGGAGAAGTTGGTATTCTTGTGCATGGTGGATATGCCCAATTGAAGCGATGTTCTATCCAGAAGACATTGAAACAAGCAGTTGAAGTTCGGCAGGGAGGTTCAGTTGAAATATTTGATTCGACCATATCTAATTGCATGCAGGGCATATGTGCTTACGGTGGTGCACGGCATGTTGGTATTCATGATGTGAGTATTAATGACTGTTCTAGAGAAGGTATACTAGCAAGTGGTGCAAAGAAAAAGGCAGAGACCCGAGCACAAATGGAAGTTGTAGACCCATTTCCGACAGGTCGCAATGAGGTGGCAATGGAAGCAGATGCGTGGGGAGCAACTGCTGGAATTGATTTGGATGTTGTAATTGTAAGATCAACAATATCTAACAATGGGATGTACGGTTTGTCATTGGATGATGGAGCACAAGTATGTGTTTACAATTGTGAGCTGAAAAATAATTCTCCATATGCAATCTTTGCCAAAGGTCAGACAAACTTGTCATTAACATCCAGCAGAATTATATATGGATCATATGAAGGAGTTCATGTTGGAATCAACTATGGTGGACTTGTCCAACTCATGGAAAATTGCTTTGCAGGTAAGAAGAAATCCAAGGCAATTTTGGAAGAGTACTTTGTGGATAATAAGAATTTACAATCTTTTGGAGCCACCAAACAACATTTCTCAATGCTTGGATGGTGGTCGCGACCTCTTGACGAAAGAGGTACAAGATGGTTCTCCAAATCTAACCAAATGCCACAGTTATCTGAACTTGCAGAAACGGCCCCCTTGCAGACCTCCACAAATTTTGCCGGAAACAGCACCACCAGTAACTTTGACATGGTGCATATGAACCGTGTAGTATTGGATAATGGTGAAACTGAGTACCAGTACTATGCCATTGGAAATACATTTGGATACAATCTGTTGGATGATAGGCTAACATCTGACCATGATATTAGTGGAGTTGTCTCTGTGCTTTTGGGTGCATGTGGTGACCTCCGAAATTTGCTCAAAACAGTGGAACAGAGTAGTCAATCCAAGCAACATATTTCCTTTGTATTAAATGACAAGTCAATGAGTATCTTAGCACGCAATATTGTGATTCTGGAGCTAATTGCCAGTGGTGCCACAGCTGTTGATGTTCTTGCAGTTTGGGCAAACCATGCACTTTCTGATGCTCAACGTGATCTTGTTGATAATGTGTGTCACAGGTTGCTTGACTGCAAGGAATTCCCAATATGGCTATCTTTCCTTCAGTGTGACAATGATACTATTGAAAACTTTCGCACATGTCTTCTGGCTTGGGCATCGTCTACTGTTGAGTTGAAGGTGATTAAACAGATGAGATCGGCATCCATAATTGAAGAAGTTAAGGATACAAGTGTTATTTTGACAATGAAGAATCTGCCAATTAGGATGAAAGGTGGCAGATATGAGCAGGAAGTAAGAAACTACATCTCTAGTGGTTCATTAGTCGAGGGGCCGTTATATTGTCAAATTAATCCGACTCTGTTGCGAGCGCCAGATATGAGGTACAGTTTGTACTGGTCATCATCTGTGTACCGGGCTATTGAGTTAAAATCCGTTCCAACTGTGTCCAACCCCACAACCAGTATATATTCACTCTTGTGTGCAACAGTGGCCGAGCAGATTGCAGCAGTTAGAGATGCACTTGTTCTATCACCCCGCATTACAATTGATATTGTGCATGGAGATGTTTTGGAACACCTTTCACGAAAAGAACACATCTATGATGTTATTGACTGCTCTAATGTCTCTGACTATGTATCTTTACCCTGTGTATTGCAGGCATGTTCTATGGCGCTTAAACCAGTTAAACATGCATATATAAATATACAAAGCATGCAGTGGGAAGCAGTTGCTGTAGATGAACCACTGAGGTTTCTGGATATGGTACTTGGTTGGCCTTTAGCTAAATATGAGGAGCTGCTGGGTCTGTTTATGGCGTCAAAGAGACTTGGTGGGGAGGTTGGAAATCGTACATTATTTATGCAGTGGAAATGGAGCAAGTCTGCGATAATAGAGACCGGTGACGTTGATAGGAATAGTAATGCATGGATGACTGATACAATGCTGTTGATAGATCTGTTATGTGCGGCAAAAATCCATTGCGGGCTATTGCGAGGAAAGTCTGGTAATAAAGGGATTTTACGTCAGCGAGCTGGCTTAGACTACAATGGAGCTGTTACACTTGTGCATCTTATAGCACTAAGTCACCCGAACTTAGCTAACTCATTGATGTCACAACTGGTTTGTATGTCATCAGAAGCGAGTCTCCATGATTGGGAAATAAGAACATCCATCAAGGTGATGCTGCAGGAATGGTACCAAACAGAAGTTAATTCACTTTTTTCAGTGTTTTCATTTGTAGTTGATGTTAGCTTTTATCGTCTGAAGCAGAAGGATGGTGAAGCACTATGTTTGGTGATATCCAAGAAATCTCTTCAATGTGGTTTTGTGGTAGATAAGCCCCAGATCATGCAAATAATAGATTCATTCGCGTTTTGTCGTTCCAGCTATCGAGTATCTTACATGCTACTTCAGTCTCTTGTTGACGGCTTCTCTAGTTCTGGTAACTATGTAAGTTTGTGTTCTTACAGCCGGAGTGGTGAGTTGTTTGCTCTCGGTGAGTCAACTTGTGTCAATTCTATAACAATAACGCCCTTCCTCAAGTCTCTATCAGAAATGAAGAATCCAGTGCTGATAGAACGCGAGTTATATCTCCCAAAGCGAACAGAACGTTCAGGTTGGAGTGTCGGCGAAGTCAAACAGTCATCAGGGTATGTTACTGTGGATATCGGTTTGCCTGTAGTGCCATTCCCATGTAATAGCGAAGCGAAATTAATTCTGGAACTTGTGAGTGCTTACAAAGTTATTTGGTATGTGAAACGCTTGAAGAAAGCCAAATACGATGCTAAACTATTTGAACATGAGTTTGAGGTGTCGTTGCCATGTGCTATTAATACAGCGGACTCATATCTGTTGAAGATATCACGCACAAATGGACTTGCTTCTGTGCGTATTGGCATTGTAAAGCATACGCCGTAACGATGGTATCTAATATAGATATACTGAAGACGTGGATATCATTGTGCTTGAATTTAACAATCTGAACAAGATCAAATTACATTTTATATATAAATTATTAATTTCAATTCAAATCCATAAACTAAATTCAATTTCAATTTGTTTTTTTATTCCAAACATATTATTATATCATAGAGTACCAACTTGCGACCCAAGTCAAGATGCCGAGGTCGCGCGTTTCTAGTCCTACATCATTTGTATTATAGTATGAATGTATTTATTTTAAGATTACATGTATTAACAAATATAGAAACCTATTTGGGTGTAATATATAACTTTATATTATTACTACCACCTTACACTTACGAGATTGTATAATGATTAACTTTATATGTTATTATTAAGTTGAGCAACTGAATATTTCTATACAGTAATGGAAAGTTTTTCAAAAACACACTTTTTATCTTTCTGATTATTATATTTTAAAACAAGAAAGCCAGCAAGCTGGATGGAAGAGGCACGGGGGAAGAATCATAGCCAAGACTATTTATTACAAATGAACTATGTCAGTCAGCAGTAAGTAAACTAAACAATTGTCTGAACTGTAAGGCGTGAGGCTAGCTGACTTTGTGGCTCGCCCCACATAATAAAAATGAAACGTAGCTACCACTAACAAAAATATAATATGAAACAAATAATTTCATTATCAAGGACGTTTACAAGATATAAGATAAGATTACCAAATATTTATAAAAAATTACCATGATGCACAACCAGATAAATAACAACGAATAGAGCCAAATAACAAATTTAGTTTCCTTCTAAATGTATTACCCCGTCAGCTGAATACAGGGTTTTTTTTCAAAATGTTCACCGCGATAAGTTTCTAAATTGTTAGAAAATCTAAATTTTGTTTGAAAACCAAAATAATTTGCCCTAAATGCCGAATTTGAAAGGTGAATTTTGAAAAGTGAAAAGTCGGCTATATCTACTGTGTTGTACTGTATTACTTGTTTTCTACTTTTTCAAACGTATATCCTGTATTTTTTTTAATATCATCGAAATATTCTATATTAAACTAATTAGCCTTCTACCCCATTTAATACAGCTTTGGTAAACTAAAGCAATTAATTTATTGTGAAGCAATTCATATTCCACATCATTGTATGTTGACAGTATATTAAGTGCCTTATAGATTGAGAGGTCTAATATATTATTGGAATGTCAGTAAATCTACTTACTTAGAAATAATACCGCTACTTCAAATGAGTGTATTTGATAATATAGGAGTTGGTACAAATGAAGCTGATGGAGATGAATCAGATTTAGAGATTAATATAGGAGTTGGTACAAATGAAGCTGATGGAGATGAATCAGATTTAGAGATTAATATAGGAGATGGTACAAATGAAGCTGATGGAGATGAATCAGATTTAGAGATTCAAATGTTCAATTTTTGGTGAATGACCCTAATGGCAATGAGAAAGCATTTTGAATAATAATTAAATTTGGTTAATGTTAAATTTTATTTTATAGGTATTTTATTTCAAACGCTGTAGTAAAGTTTATATTTTTGAATTTGTTGTTTTCAATTTTTAGTTTTAGAATTATTTCTAAACAAGTTTAAAAAATTTAGAAATCGCTAGTTTCATTTATAAATTTCACTAACATATTTAGAAAAAAAAACCCTAGAAGTACAATACACACATCTCCAACCAGACACTATGTAACATTGGAGGTGTCTCATTGGTTCCCCCAAGCTTGACACTAGAACAAAGTCGCCTCCGCTTTGCAGGACATTGCATTCGCCGTGAGGACCAGCCAGTGCATAATCTTGTGCTTTGGCAGCCTCATAGAGTGAATAAGCATGGTGGACAGCCCATGTCTTTCTTGAGACGCATCTTAAAGGACACTGGCCTAGAAGATGTGGATGATCTAGCAAATGTCATGGGTGATAGGGAGTTGTGGCGGCGCAATTTTGTCGACATGCCGGCACAGCATTCTTAAAAATGCAGCTGCAATACAGCATGCCGATCCTAGTACGTAGTAGTAGGTTCATAATCGCGTTAAAAAATTTCAGATCGATTCTATGTGTGGTATTTGAAATATTTCGTTGTTAGACATTATTTTGTCGCGAGATTATATGTATTTAGACATTCATTGATAGTTGTGGCAAACGAATACATAGGGAGTTGGCTTTAGGAGTATTATTGGGCGGGTCTGACCCATTAGAATACATCAAAGGCAGCCCTATTAATTAATTAATTAACTAGAAAAGCCAGCAAGCTAGCGATAAGAAGACCGCCCATTATAGACATACGTAGTGTAGTTGGTTCCCTCTCCATTGAACAGCTTTGTTTACAGTCTGATTGATTAATAATCCCGCCCCTAAATGTCATTATGAATCTAACATTTTGAACGACCATGTGCTTATACTGTAATTCAATCAGCTGGCTCAACGCTACCACCTAACTTAGCAGTGAGTAGGCCTAACCTTATAGAAATTCACATAGGATTCACTGGGAAGAGATATTCAGGGGGAGTTGACACTATGAACCCGGCGTAGCATTCTTGTGAATGTGCCATCCAGAGATTTGGTGTCCTCAGCAGTTAGAGCCAGGACTCCCATAGAGGAGTACTGGAACTACTGCTGCTCTAAATAATCTGACCGTAAATTTCCGATTAATTATCTGTGACTTCCAAATCCTGGAATGCCTATTCAAGGCTGCCCTTGTCTTTCCCTTGCGTATTCGAAGGTCCTCACCTGACTTCCGGATCCATGATCCCAGGTAACATAAGTCGTCCACATGCTCAAGCATACCATCCTTTGAGCTTATGCTCATCAGAGACTTGCTGAGGACTTTCAAAGTTAACTGTCAAAATGTTGGTCTTTTTGGAGTTAATAAAAAGACCAACACTAGAAGCAGCCTGTTCCAATGAGCTGAGGAGCCGTTGGGCTCCCTCTAGTATTCTGAGAGTACTCCTAAGTCATCAGCAAAGTCTAGATCAGTTAGGTACTTGGTAGTATTTCCTCTACTTCAGGAGCCAGTAGGTGGAGTTACCATCACCCCATCATCATTATAATGATCTAAGGACATGCGTAGAACATAGTCAACCACAATTATGAACAAGAATGGCGCAAGTGTGTCTATGTGTGATTCTAAACCACCAAAGCAATGACTTCAAAATTTCATCAAAAACGTCAGGCAGGAAGTCTCTGAACCTGGATTATGATCAGTGAGTGAGTCGAGTCGAGTCAATCAGTGTTATATGACCTGAGATTTTTACAGTAAGTTTCCCGCTGTCGAGCGGGATCCTAATTACACCCTCATGAGGATAGCTATTGTAATAAAGATATACAGATAGGCCTACATACAGTGTAGATAATATCGGAACCTTTTATCGGTCACCTTTTATAGGGCAAGAAATTCAAAAATCGTTTTTTTTTGTTCGATTTTAGTACAGAATTTAATAACGAATCCGAATATGTAAGTTATTGCTTCTCATCATGTTTACTTATGGACACACTGTATGACGGTATTACTATGGCATGTTTTTATTTCAATGAAAATTAACAATAAGATACCGAAAAAATGTGTTTCTTGAAAGATGGAGACGAAATATCGGTGAGGATGGCAAAATATCGAAACTGATATTGGTATTGGCAGGCATACAGAGAGAAAGATTACACCAAACCTCAAAACTGAAATCGCGACAACTTTTAGCTACAGAATGTCGCGTGTTTCATTAGTTTTGACGTAAAAACCAAAAAAACAAACGGAGATTCCGACCGACGGACGGCAAGAATAGATTTTGCCAAACATAAAAACTGACATCAGTAATGATATCACAGACAACGAAAACCCTCTTAGCGAAAATTGTGTGCTTCCAGTCCTTGACAGACATAAATTACTATTTTGTTTATTACAATATATTGTCAGTCAGATAGAGAGTACATAGACAGATATTTTGCGCGGGACGGTTTAAACTTTAAATGCATTGTATTCGGGAATTATTATTTCTCGTTTTTGCGCCACTCAACATTCTATTACTCCGTCATTTTTTAACCAAATTGTTTGAAATTTTGCAGTTTGGTTGACCAATAAAATTTATAGTGAGAATTTCGAAATTTTTAGTGTACCCTACTGTAAGTTGTGTTTTGAGCCGATAAATTAGAAAAAATTTAAAACGTAATTTAATTTTTTGTTAGAATTACACTTCGTTCAAAATTTTGTCTGTAAGTTTTATTGGTCCATATGTCTGTCTATACCATTGACTGAAAATTTCAAACAATTTTGCTAAATGACGGAGGGCATTTAGACAGAGAATCATAAACATTTGAATCAAATTGGCGGGAAATTTAAATTTTTTCCTCGAAAATCATCCAATGAACTAACTACAGTATAATACAACTGTACAGTACAGGTACACAAGTATGTATAATTTCAAATACTGTATACAAACAAAACTCTTTCAATCCTCAAAAAACTGGAGGATCTCCAAACGCTTAACCCTTAAATTATTACTGAAATTTGTATAGAATTAACGAAAATATCTAAATACTATGATCTAGAAGTCCTTGGTTTAAGCTGCGAACAAGTTCAGTTGCACAAAAAAGTTGCTGGTTACCGACAAAGTTGCTCAAAAAGTTTCCACGAGTAAGCCATTAAGCATTTTTTATCGTTTTCAAAGAAAATTTCTTGAAAAACTGGGTGTAGGGCGAGCCACGAAAGTAAGCGAGCTTAACATACGGGTACCACTAACTCAATCGGTGTGTCTGTTGTTCTGTCGTGTTCAATTTTAAAGGTTAATAACTCCGCCAAATCTCGATAAAATCTATCCAAACTTGGTATATACTATGTAATCTGACAAAAGTTTCAAGTTTCATTTTCCAAGTTGAATTTACGTGTGGCCTTCGAGAAGGCAAGATAAATTCAGTTAATTAATTAATGATTAAATAATTAATGTTGGTTGGGTAAAAAAGAGCATTTTCAAGCCTTTCTTTTAACGGAAATTAATTATTTTATAGTTTATTTAGATTTTGTTGATTTGTTTATTACATTAATTAGGCCTAGTTCAAGTGATTTGCTTTAATAAATGTGTTTTTAATTGATCTAAACGTGATTACGTAAGTTATCAAAATGCCACTTCCAGCTCCCTCATTCATTGGCATGCTTGATATTGCCTAGCCTCTAGCTGCTGGCGCTGGGAACCAGTCCAACAAGCTCAGCACTACTTGGCAACGGGTAATTACGTCAATAAGACATGACATAGGCACAAGTGTTAGGCCCGCCGCACACTAGAAGGGAGGCCGTACATTAGAGTAATATTAGCGTGTGTTGCCACCCAATATTATATTATACTGCACCGCAGTGTGACTAGCTGTTCACTCAAATCGCTTTTCTTTCGGATGTTTCCATCAATTAGCGTCTAAAGTGCAACAAATGTACCAACTGACATGCGAGTATAATTAGCAAATGTCTGTGGTGTCGGGATCATTTCGCAGTTGATTATATAACTTTGCCATAACGCCAGCCACAGGTCTCTTGTAATTTATTGGACTACTACTACTACTACTACTATGATCGGCATGCTGCATTGCAGCTGCATTTTTAAGAATGCTGAGCCGGCTTGTCGACAAAATTGCGCCCTATCACACATGACATTTGCTAGATCATCCGCATCTTCAAGGCCAGTGTCCTTTAAGATGCGTCTCAAGAAAGTCATGGGCTGTCCACCATGCTTATTCACTCCATGAGGCTGCCAAAGTACAAGATTATGCACTGGCTGGTCCTCACGGCGAAAGCAATGTCCTGCAATGCGGAGGCGACTTTGTTCTAGTGTCAAGCTTGGGGGAACCAATGATACACCTCCAATGTTATATAGTGTCTGGTTGGAGATGTGTGCATTGAACTTGACACAATGAACCCGGCGTAGCATTCTTGTGAATGTGCCATCCAGAGATTTCGTGTCCTCAGCAGTTAGAGCCCAGCATGGACTCCCATAGAGGAGTACTGGAACTACTGCTGCTCTAAATAATCGGACCTTAAGTTTCCGATTAATTCTCGGTGACTTCCATATCCTGGAAAGCCTATTCAAGGCTGCCCATGCCTTTACCTTACGTATTCGAAGGTCCTCACCTGACTTCCGGATCCATGATCCCAGGTAACAGAAGTCGTCCACATGCTCAAGCATACCATACCATCCAGCTCTAGTGAAATGATATATATAATGAGATAATTTTAAACGCAATAAATAAATAACATAAAAGTATCAATGGGTATAAAATAAAATACGATGCATCTTGCATCTCTAGTGTGAGGCGGGCCTAAGGTGACTAATAAACCAGCTGGCTTTATCTCGCAAAATAAATGGCTCAGTATTTAATCGTGATTCTTTACAATAATTAGCTAATTAATTTCGTTTGTTTCATTTGTAATTAAGTTCGTGTTGGTTGACATGATAAATTAATATTTCAGTATCAATACTATCGGCATAAGGTAAGTTTTAATAATTTTTACAAATTGGGTCGCCTCTATGCCTAAAACTTAAAACAAAAATTTCCTGTAAATAACTGAGGAACTGCCTTTCATCAATCCTCTGTGCGCCTTTGGGTTGGTGTGGTGCAGTCGTGCAGATTAAGAGGGCGGTTGAAGCGAGGAGTGGGGGAACTTTTCTCTCTTCTTTTATTTATTCTTATTGGCGGTTTGGTTAAAGTTCTTATTTATTTATTTAGAATTCTTAAATACGAATTTTGGGATAGAATTGCTCAATTTTAATCTGTATCTGATAACTGAGCCTCGTGCTGCGTGATGGCCCACGAACGTATCTTACAGTACATAAATTAAATGAATTTGAGTTGAGCTCTTTAATGCAACTGCATTTCACGATATATTATTATGGTTTTGTTCAGAAATGGAAAAAATGAAGAAGCACGTCACCGGGGGTTGAACCAGCGCTATATTGTACGTACGTTTCAGTAGCGCTAACCAGTTCAGCCACAACACTTACTATCCCATCTAATCCACTTCTATTGATGAGGCAATCTTAAGTTGCATATCCTATCTTTAATAGATATGTCTTACACATAGTAATACCGTGTACATTTTATAGGAAATTTTTTTCAATATTATTTCGACCCTTTATTAACCTTGCTAAAGCTCGGTAAATAAAACGCCCCACCGGGAATAGTGAAAAAGTTCTACTTTTTTCCCACGTATATATATATAATAAATAATTATTAATTTGCTCATAATTCTAGCTTTGGGATTAATTACTATAAAAGCAAGTAAGTATGCTAGTAAATCATCTCCAGAAATCTCCGAAATCATCTTCGTCAGTTCCCAAGGGAAGGGATGTATAGTTCCCTGACATTTGCGGTCTTCTAAAAAAATAAGAGGACCAACGCAAACATCTTTCATTACAAAAAAGAACCTCATACAGCAGCACAGGCCTATCGAATAGCAGGGAATATAGGCCTAACTCACCATACTGTCATAAAATGAATTTACACAGTTTAGGAAACAACTTCAATGCGTTTTTCGTTGTAACCTTGGCAACTGTTTCGTAAGAAACTCCTTTGATACGGGCGATTTGTTCGCAACTGATTCTGAGATTACTGGGTTCGTTCCTGCAGCCCTTGACCGGACCCAAAGCTGGACTGTCTGTCTCTAAGCAAAGGTTCTCCAATGGTATCCGAGCAACCAGCTTCTGTTTCTGTTCGCTGCGGACTATAGACGGTGGGACAGAGAAGTAGTAGCCAAGAGAGACACCCTCTAGCGCGGTCGCAGGTCTTCCGTCGAACGCATGGAGCAGCGCCTTGGATACACCGAGGTCCCTTAGCATCCCAATCACCTGCTTACTAGCAGACCGAGAGTGCACGTTCACAGGTAGGTCGAACCGCTTAGCCAACTCTATCTGCGTTTTAAATACCGACATCTGTTCGTCCCGATCTTCTCTTGAACAAACTCTCGGCGTAAAGTCCAGTCCGATCTCGCCAATACCTACGAGTTGCTCTAAGTTAGAGTCGATGTATTCCGCTACCGATTGTATGTCGGTTGTACGGACGGATCGCTGCACCGGCATTATCTGAGTCCTTGCTGATTCCTCCGGTATCCCTCCTCCCTCTGCAGTGTCGGGATCCTCCTGCACTGGATGCACACCGAAGCACGGTGCAGCAATGTCCCCGAATCGTTTTCCCGTATCTAAAACTCGTTGGAACTCCCTCGAGCTCTCTGGAACGACTACGATCGCCCCGACCCCGGCAGCCCTGGCCGAGGCTACGATCACATCGATGTCTTCGTTAAACTCAACGGCCGCCAAGTGGCAATGGCAGTCTATTATGAGTGGTGGCGAGGACATGTTGTAGTTACTTTATGGACAGTAGGGCAGTGAAACGCTAAAATAAAATGCCACGTCGCTGCCAGACGTCAGTCCATAGAAACAGCAATGTAAGTCTGTCTGTATGCAGGTACTGAGGTATGCACATGGCGTAGGCAGGTATGTATAATGAAATTAGGCTATGTTCAGATGTTAATTTAAAAATCCCTCTCAAACAACTCGTCAACCCCGGTTTCAGCCTAGTTTCAAGTCAGATGGCAGACGATTTAATTATTTACTTAATATTATTACGACATCCTAAACATTGTTAAGAAGAGACCGAATGGCGAATATACTACACTTATCAAAGTAGTAATAATTAAAACCTAGTCCAATAATGGTTAGCCAGTGGTCAGTTGGATCATAGAGATTGTAATGCAGGGTACTTTCACCGGCGGGATTGTGAGTAGAGTCCTACTATATAGGGGCGCAGCGACGTTCCCGAAAGTGTGGGGGGGGGGGGGGGGGGGGGGGGACGATAAAAAATGTGGGTCATAACACTCGTGTCATTTGCTAAGGCCTAAGGTGCGAGTGATAGGGCCAAATCATTATCGTTGTTCTGACACAGAAAGTTTCTCACAGACTGCATATCGCGATATAGATTATTGAATGGGAGAATCTACCATCCATTCTACCATCCACATCATTGGCACATTGTTTAGGTTTAATTAACAAAATAATTAAAGGGAATAAAGGAACCAAACGAAATTTGGACGCTGTATGGACAAGCATTAGATATAGGCCTATAGCCATGACGACGAGTCATACAGAAAATTGGGTGTCGAGATGATATTAGTGCAATTCGCGCGATATATTTGCAGTATTTTCGCACGGTTTAGGAAAAAGCTACTGTATCTTTACCAACAATCAATGTTTCTGATATTCGCCATGCAGGGTGTAGTCCTAGCCTACCTACGGAGCCCCTAAAGGGTAAAAAAAAAGAAGGAAAAAGAAAGAAAAAAAAATTATCTAGAGCGCTCTAGATAATTATTAAGAGTGCTCTTAATAATTATTAAGAGCGCACTTAATAGTTAGTAATAGCGCACAAGATAATTCGTGATTTGATTGGTTTGGACTGATTTGGTGGGAAGTTCAAATGCATAAGTCAGGTAACTGGGTGGTACGCAGGGTGGTACTGGTAGCATATTTCCAATTGGGGTGTCGTTTCAGGGAAGTATTTTCTGGGGTTCTAATTGGATGTTCCTTCAATAAGCTCACCTCATTAGCTAACACTCTCCCATAGCCAAAAGGTGTGTCGGTTCAGTTCAGCCCAATTGCCAGAAGGGGTGTCGCTTGGGGAAACTGTCCGAGTGAGTGTACTGACAGATAAAAATATTCAAAGCTAAAGTTCCTGACAGCTTGTTGAGCTCATCAGTATCTGCCTACGCCTGTAGGCTAGGTCAATAATTGGTAATAGGTCAGTACTATGGTAACAGGTAAAAATAGGTAGGCCTAGGGTAAGCGGATTATGAGCTTCAATGCATGTGGTCAGTTATACAGTAGGTAGGCCTACTGTAGACCCTTTCTGCATTTGACCTTAAGCCTGTAAGACTGATAGAAGTACTGTAGCTCTAGCAGGATAGTCCTATTGTTTTTAAATAAGACTACGTCTGGTTGTCACTGCTGCACTGTCCGTACTCACTAACATTGAAATACTGTATGTATTAGGTCTAATAACTGAAAATATATAATGTAATAAATAAGACAATATGATAATGCTCTCCATAGCGAAAAATATCAACCGGCCCTATTGGGGCTCGTACCCGGTACCTAGGTTTCAAACTTCCGGTTATCATCAGCCGGGTGTGTGTACTGAGCTACCAGACCGGATGAATATTTCGCAATACAGTAGCGTGGGATATCATATTTAGGCCAACTAATCACTCAAAGGAAAGTACAACGTTTGAAACATGCAGTTGAAGTTCGGCAGTGAGGTTCAGTTGAAATATTTGCTATGATGCTATTCTACAGGACAGGTCAGAAACTATTTTCGCTATTTAATATTAGTTAATACTAGTTAACAATAAAAATAACTTGGTTGCCCTGAAAACCCTAAGACTTTTACAGTTTTGAATATAATCACATAAAGTTTTTTTATATGATAGATCAAAGATGGGCAACATAACTATCAGGCGAAATTTTGTGAAAATAATTCTGCACCGCTAGGTGGCGCTGCAAATTTATGCTAATTTTTTTTAGGTTTGTTATAAATTGTATTAAATTTTATTAATAAAAAATTTCAAAAGTTGTCTGATACTTTTATGCTACTACTACTAGGATCGGCATGCTGCATTGCAGCTGCATTTTTAACAATGCTGTGCCGGCTTATCGACAAAATTACACCGCCACAACTCCCTATCACCCATGACATTTGCTAGATCATCCGCATCTTCAAGGCCAGTGTCCTTTAAGATGCGTCTCAAGAAAGTCATGGGCTGTCCACCATGCTTATTCACTCCATGAGGCTGCCAAAGTACAAGATTATGCACTGGCTGGTCCTCACGGCGAAAGCAATGTCCTACAAAGCGGAGGCGATTTTGTTCTAGTGTCAAGCTTGGGGGAACCATTGAGACACCTCCAATGTTATATAGTGTCTGGTTGGAGATGTGTGCATTGTACTTGACAGAATGAACCCGGCGTAGCATTCTTGTGAATGTGCCATCCAGAGATTTGGTGTTCTCAGCATTTTAGTTTTATTTTCCTCAGCACTTTTATGCAGGGTGGCCATGTAGACACCCACAGAAATTTTCATACTAATTGCTCATTAATTGTAGAAGTAGTAGGGTTTTGAAGTTTACAATTTCATTAAAAAAATATTTGGAGATAATCGACCTTTCATTATCCATAGTACAGTAATAGTAATTTCAATAGGATTCCCTAAATGGAAATTGTTATAACTTGAAAACTAAAAGAGCTATTAAATAGCGGTTTTCAGATTTGGAAACACCATTTAATCGTGCATTATAATAGATCATAAAAATAATTTCGACATATTTTGGACCAAAATGGTGTACCCCCCTTTAACTTTCAGACATTTTGTTCACTAGCGCCAGACTGGCGAACTGCAGACAGAATAGCTTCTGTACAAAGACACAGCTGGTCATTCAGGGACTGCAGGAAATGTGGTTGTTTAATTGTATATGTTTGAAAGTCTGACAAAAATATCGCACAGTGCAATTTCTATAAAATTTAAAATCGACAACGCTTAGACTATCATAAAGAGATTATCAGCTCCTAGTTCATATCGCGGACTGGCTATGATCCTTATGCAGACCTTATGGCGACTATATAAACACATTCTGCTTCATCCTGTAAGCTGTAAGACTAAGTATTATATTATGGTGTTAGTGGTTGTTGTCACATTTATCATGAAATTTACTGTTTGTAGCATCTATTTATTATAATTATGACATTTGTATGGTAGGATTTATTTATTTTAAGATACCATAAAGCCCCCCCCCCCCCCCCCCCTCTCCTCGAATTAACGCCCCCCTTACCATCAAATTTGCAACTTAAAGGCGATAGGACAACAGCATCAAAATCAGCGTGAATTTATGTTGGAGGAGGGAAAATAACAAGTTAGATTAAACGCCTTCCCCGAATAAACGCCCCTCCCCAATAAACGCTTCCCCAATTTGCAATTTATAAACGTAAACGCCCAGGCTCTTATTAAGGATATCCTGTATAAATAACATTGGCACCGCAGTGTATCTTTTATCGGTCACCTTTTATAGGCCAATGAATTCAAAAATAATTTTATGTTCGATTTTAGAACATAATTTAATAGCGAATCCGAATATGTAAGTGACCGTGAAATGTAATAATACATAAAATAAGGTTACTTCTATAAATAACTGTATAATAACGTACTTGTTATTAGGATTATAACTATCAAATGCATTAAATATTATAGAGACCATTTTCTAAAGCTA
This sequence comes from Nemertoderma westbladi, assembly GCA_032718475.1. NCBI lineage: Eukaryota > Metazoa > Xenacoelomorpha > Nemertodermatida > Nemertodermatidae > Nemertoderma > Nemertoderma westbladi. The sequence goes on along the minus strand of JAUCBJ010000761.1, from coordinate 8,941 downwards.
AAGGTTAAAGAACTACACGATTGAATTTATTTATTGTGGTAAAAAACTACATAAGACTAGCTACGCCGACATTTAAACAATAAGGACAAGTAAGACTTGTAAGTAACAATGAGATTACCCAGTAGAAGAATAGTGATACTAATACTGAAACTATTTAGGGAGTTTATGTTTGTCGATGTAACGCTGTCTCGCTTCCTGTAGGAACAAAGCCTTCCGATCTGAGAAACTCAACTGTTTCCCAGGATTGTGGTTAGCTTCCTTTACCTTGACGACGGGTTTAGACGCGGGCTTAGCGCTATTCTGGGGCACCGGGGTGTAACTGAGATTCCCTTCGAGTATATTAGCGATGGTTCCATCGATACTTCGCGTTCGCCTCAAGTCATCTAGAACGACGGCTTCCGGGACCTGCGGGAAGATGTTACGGATCTCGGAGACCATGGAATCGGCGGGAACAGATCCGACGACAGGGCGTCGCTGCGGAGCGGCGTTCCGACTGGCCCGGAAACCAGCCAACTTCGCGATTAAACTCAGTTTATCCTCGCGAGTAAACGCGGTGGCTACCAACCCGAGTGCGCGAGAAACGTTTGCCTGAGCAACGATACTCAAAGTTTCGTTAACACGTAGCGAATCCGCAACGACGACCGGCGAAAGAAATTTAATATGAAAGTGTGTGTAAGGAACGAAAAGAAACAAGAGTAGGTCGGAAATACCGGAACCTTCGATTACGTTGTAACCGACACGACAAAAGGACGGTCTATACCGCCTTATGGCCAGGGGTTGAACCTTCGCCCCCAAGTCGAAGGGCCACTGCTGGAAGCGAAGCAGTCCGAACCTCCCGTTTGTTTCTGTTCGCTCCGGGAATATCAGTAAAGGCAGCGTAGATGTCGATACGTATGTTTTACATTCATGTTGTAACTGTTCGAGCGGTAGGCGGTCGTCCAACCGCGTGCTGTATCCTAGCAACCATTTGAGCGGCGTCGAGAGTTTATTGTGGTCCAACGTTGCGCAGGGCAACGCCGTTCCCACTGCGACGTGGTCAACGAGCGAGGAACAATTAGCTACGATCACGGAGGCCTCATTGTCTCGAGTTTGAGAGTTCTCCGAGGTGACGACAAGGCCAAGGGCGAAGCGCAGCACACGTAAAACAAATTGGCTGACAGTCCAGGTTTTAGGTAAAATGCAGGAGAATAAAAAGACCTGCACGGCGAAAAGCAGCCTTGCCGTAAATAAAAGTAAACCGAGCGGGAAATATAGGAGGAAGTAAAGAAACTCGTTGCCATATGGAAGTCGAGATTCATCGTATAATTCAAATTCATTTAGAGTAGGCCTAGCCATCGTTGTCGTTCATGGGTTCACCCAGTCATTGATAGGCTACGGGTCACTAAGTTACGTACTGACGTGCCGTGGATACTGATATAACTGTAGGCCTACCGCGTACCGGTACCGATACGATACATGTACTGCAGAGCTGTGCAGTACATGTCAGCATGTACATGTACTGCAGGGCTGTACTCTGCTGCTCTGTACTCAGCACCTACTGACCTAGGCCTATTTCAGTATTTCATTTCAGTATTTAAACTATTGGGCCCTATACAGCTATACCCAAGGCTGCAAAGACAACTCTACTACTAAGAAGAGTTTGTTGTCCTTGGCACAATACAATAGATGAGTTATGTAGTTTTTAAGTATTTAACGTTCAATTTAGCTCAAGTTCGTTCTAGTTCAAGTTGACGCTGTTCAATTAACTTATCTAAAAATCACCACTTTAAACCCAATACTACTATCACTATGGATATACCTATACTATAAATTAAATTTAGGTGAATTATAACGAACCCGCCTATTAATACTGTAGGCCAGGCAGCCAGGGTAGTTCTTGTCAAGAGTTGAGCCGTTCAAAAACACGATGTGGTTGTGTGTGTGTGAGTGTGTGTGTATATGTATAACCATCAAATATCTCAAAAACTCAATCAGGTACGCAAAATTTTAATAACAAACTCTATATAAATTTTGGTTGCGCATACGACTGTATATTTTTTGTGGCGTTTCGATAACGGGGTCACTGAAAAATAGCAGTTTTGAAAATTTTATGTCGAATTTCACCGATTTCAACTCGTCGAGTATGCACCAACTTTTTTATTTGGGCTACAGTATTCAGTCATTTGAGAAACATATTTGAGCCTCAGAATCTTTTCAAATATCGCCAATCTCGCACAGAACGTCGCCAAAATTTGTTAGTCCGGCAAAAAAACGCACAAATTCGTCTAAAAGAGTAAATTATTTGGTTTCAGAATAATATGATTCAACTAGAAAAGCCAGCCAGCTGGCTATAAGGAGACCGTCCATATAGACAAACGTAGTGTTAGTTGGGTCCCTCATCATTCATTATCATCAACTTATAAACCATTTAAACGGCCCAGTGCTTACAATTCAATTACCTGGCCTCCCATCTACAGTAACATAGCACTGAGTAACCTTATAGATTATTGTCATAGGATTAACTGGGAAGAGCTATTCATCTGGTGGGGTAATACTGTACATTATACAAACTTACAGTTGTGTTGTTGATGTTTGATTACTGTCTGGGTCAGAGTGAGATAGTAATAAATTTGGCAAGTAATATACTTCTCTGCAGTTTGGGCTATCCATTCAATAAATAGTAGCAGCTTACTAGGCCCTCATGAGTACCAGCAACTGGTGTTTCTATCGTTGAGTTGATGGCAATTTTCGTGTTTCCATTTTTGCTCACTCAGGGTACTGCGGTACTGGTTTGAGGGGCAGGTTTGTAAAAGCTTTTGTGGGATAACTGATTCGTTTGCCTTGTTGGCCAGTTCCCCCCCAGTCGCTAAGAATACTCTCAAAGTGATCTATAACTAAAAATAGTGCAAGTTACCAGCTTATTGGCTGATTTGCTGTACGCAGGCATCTGGGCTCTGTTTAATCGGCCAACAAGCCTAGGGAGGTTGCGTCATAGCCTTGTTTTGTATCTCCCAATAGAATTTGAGTTATCCTTGATTTTGACCTATCACAGAGTACTGAACTGAAAATTTCCTATCTCACTGCTCTTTCTCTGTGTTGAACGGGAGCTTCGTGGAATAAGGGAGTTGGTATCCTCGTATAGAGCAGTAGTCACGAGCTTTTCAAAGCCACGAAAGAACGGCTTTGTAGTGTTTTATGCTTTCTGCTTTTTAGCTCAACACTAGGAGGTTTAATTATAAGGACATATATCCTTTAACTGACCTGGCGGCTGACCAAACGCACCTGATGACTGATTGATTGTCTTAACTCAAAACAACTGGCACGATTTATCTGTCAATACTGTGTACTGCTATTTGTTGTCGGTTATTCATTATATTTGTTGATGAATTATTATATTGGAATAACGAGAAATAACCCCGACACCCAATATTCTTGATATACCGAAGGTAAGAGAGAAAGGTTATCAATAACGATTGTGACTTATGTTAAAGTGGTTTGAAGTGAATCTAATGTTATTTGATAGACCCTACATGAGTCAGTCTGTGTTCCTTTTATATGTGACTAAAATCAGTGAAGATTGGCAGATTAGTGTGCAGTATTGTGCAGCATTGTGTGCGAGTGAGTCTGTTAAAGAAGCATTTCCTAAAGAATGTGCCATATATGTGAATTATAATTAAGCCATATCGTTGTGAGTAGTTTAAGTCATAACTCTGTTTATATAGATAAAGCGCCACGTCCTAAAGGAACTGTTAATATTCCCGAAGGTAAATAATATTGTCAGAGATTATATAATACTGTCAGTCGAATAATACATTAAGCTTACATAGCAATAAAATTAAACCGTCGAACCCAATCTCCCGGGAATATCCAGCGGGTGAATGGTCGCGCACGGATTGGTTTCGACTAGTGTAGTGAATCAAATACTTGTCATAGGCTAAAAAGCGATTTAATATCTAGAAGACATCTTAATTTGGCGGGTTAAACTGCCAAAGGTCTGAAAGCGCGAACATTAAAGGATATTGCTTCTTTGTTGCAGTAAGCAATAAAGTTGAAAGTACCGGTCAACCGGTAAACCTGAACGGTACACCTGTAGGTCAGTAGGCCCAACAGCTAGAACCGGTACTGCCGTATAAGTACACTAGTATTATTCGATTTGATTGTTGTATACCGGTAGGCTGTTTAGGGGATTAGGGATTGATCACCCCTTATACCTTTATATGGTTTACTTATCTCTGTCAAGTTTTATTTATTTGTAGGCCAGTATTGAACAGAAGGCGTGTAAGCCTGATCAGATTGTACAGACGATTTGTAGGCTGAGCTGTTGTCTGATTGCTGTTAAGTCCGAACGAATTGCAGTGTGTGTAGATCACCTGTCCGATTAAGTACGGTTAGGAAGTAGGGGCAGCGAACGCTGTAAGGTAAACCCCCAACTAAAGAATAAGTCGCACTACTGGGTTAGAACGCATACTCCCTAATCATTTCGGAGTCTGCATGTCCTGTAGTTTATTTAGGCTTGAGAGTAGTCTGCCATCGTTTGGTCTGTACTTTGTTTGTGTAAGTCTGTACGGGTAGCGTATAATTTTATTTAGATAATTTGTAGGCTGGATAGTTGTCTGGCTGTTATTAGGTCTGAACGGATTGCCGCGTGTGTAGATCATCTGTCCGATTAAGTACGGTTAGGCAGTAGGGGCAGCGAACGCTGTAAGGTAAACCCCCAACTAAAGAATAAGTCGCACTACTGGGTTAGAGCGCATACTCCCTAATCATTTCGGAGTCTGCATATACCGTAGTTTGTTTAGGCTTGATAGTAGTCTGTCAGTGTTCGGTCTGTATTTTGTTTGAGTAGTTTGTACGCGTAGCGTAATATTTATTATTCAGAGTTTATGCGATTATCCGCAACATTCATTCCCCAAGTTTGTTCCTACAGTAATTGTGTTTGTTATACATACCGCTATAGTTAAATTAACCCCGGTACTACACGGGCTGCTCGGCGTAGGTAAAGACTGGTGATTTTGTGCATCGGTCACTCCAGCAGATGCCGTGGTTCTTTTAGCTGTTCAAGTATATTTAACCACTGATTATCTGTTATACAAGTACTCGTACCTAATTTAGGGTTTAGTGTACAGTACTTTCCGAAGTAATTAGTGTAGGCATTATATTTGTGTTGTAAAGTGGTTGATAGGCACATTCGATTAGCTCTATTAACTTCTAGGTAGGAACACTCCGTGATACATAACGTAGAACCTATAGCGATACGGCTATAGGTCGTCAGGCGGTGGTATTTTCCTATCTAGACAACGCAGTGTATTTACTACTACTTATTATTTCAAAACACCGTAGTACCCTGTCCGTTGTAATAACCAGTATTCTAACCCTTTGTTAGGCTGGTTTGTAGACTTCTTGTAAAATTACCCTAAAAATTCGTATTTGTGTTTTGTAAATTTTTGTGTTTATTTAGAGATTGTAATCTCACCCGAATTGTACGTAATTTGTAGTATTAAGTAACTTAGGTAAATTAGTATTATTTGTTTTAGTGTCCTATACGTAACACTTCACTAAAAGCGCACTGCTTTGTGTAGTGATTACCCCAGAAATAATAACATTTATTTCAAACATTGACTAAACCCATTAAAACGGGTATATATATATTATAAATCAAATCTAACGATTTATAAATAGTAGGCCTACCATATAACAACTAGGTCTCCATATCAGTTGGACTACTGCTCAAATAACGGTAATAAAGTAAGTAAAGTAACAAAGTAACCCTAAAGTAACAGAAATTCAATTATTTGAAATAATTGATATACCGGTATTTACGATAGGCCTATTATCTTTATTTCTATAAATCTAGGCTGAAATTATACCGGTACTTGTAATTAATTCTATTTCAGAATTATATATCCTACAAACTGTAAGCTGTATACCGGTATTCCAGATAGGCCTATTATATATTATATATATTTGTGCTAAATTTATACCGGTATTCTGTGATAAACCTAGTCTGTGATAATACTTATATAGTTATATATACTATAAGTATACCGGTATTCTAATATATTATATATATATCACGCTACACTGAGTAGCCGTACCGGTAATTAATTATTAGGCTAACAGTTAATACTGAGTTACTAGACTTGCTCAGACTGTAATACAGCAGTAGACATTCAACGGTATACATAGTCATGTCTGATACTAAGCAGAACCTGTCAGACAGTATATTAGATGTAACTATCTGCGACTCAGATAGAGACGTACAACAGTCTGGTCGTAAATTCAGTTCACCCCCCACTGTGAGGAAGGTCATCCCTCCAGTAGTAATAACAGAACCTAGGCTAGTCCAACATCGTAGGTCTATCATAGGCACTCGAGCTCAGGTCAAGCGGGACCAACAAGCAGCGGAACAGCAACAACCCGCTAGTCAAGAACTTATTCCTCAGCGGCCCAGCAGCTCCAGTAGTGAGGATACTGTAGAGCTGACACCCGAGAGCGGAGCAGAGAGGACGGATGCGGTTTATACGGATCCCCTTCTCATCCTTCCTGCAGCCGTGCTCGCTGGGTTATTGATCGCGGTGGAAGAACACCAGATCGATTGGGCGAGGAGTCAACGATCAACTAGAGATAGTTATGCGGGGTACACGAGGGAAGAATTGAAGTCTATTGTCGAGTCGCAATGGAACTTCCCCGGACCCGGACTCCCGTTTGATTTATCAGAAGCTGCCTGGGAAGACATACACCGGATGGGAGTAGCCAAGGAAACTATCGATCCAGCTGTATGGAAGAGGTCCGCAGCCGGATACGCACAGGGATTCTTCAGCTCTATGGAGCGAGTAGAAAGACAACTATTTAAACAACCTCAAGGACCTCAAGAGCAGGAACAGCTGCTTTATCAAGTTAGAGAAAGAGTTCTGCGAATTAGGCTAATCTTATCCGCCTTTGAGGAGGCTTCTAAAAGAAGACAAGACACGTCGTTGCAAGTTGCCGTAAAGACTTGGCTTCAAAGGGTGAGACGCCAGGTTCAAGGAGCAGCTCAGTGGAAAGTTCAGTTGGAGGAGCGCTCAACACAAGGAGAATCGACAGACGCTACTTTCTCCCAAGTGGAAAGTGAAGCGACGGCAGAGAAACCGCATAAGAAGGATGCCATTGATATCTATCTGTCAGACTATCAGCGTTTTGTGGGAGATGAAGAGTTGAGGAGAAGGCTAGAGGGACTTAGCCCTAATAGCGAAGGAGCCAAACTTGTGTTAGATGCGATTGATGTGGATAGGTTAGCGGCGAACCAAGCTAAATTCGATGAACAACTCCGCATCGCTAGAGAAAAGGAAGAGCAAGTAAGGAAAAAACGTATAGAAGATAGAAAGACAGCAGCAGCAGCAGTGGCAGCGGCAGAAGCGGAAGGAAAAGCGGCAGCGGCAGAAGCAGAAGGAAAAGCGGCAGCGGCAGAAGCGGAAAGAAAGGCAGCAGAGGCAGCGGCAGAAAAGAAAGCGGCAGCGGCAGAAGCACAAAGGAAAGCGGCAGCGGCAGAAGCGGAAAGAAAGATAGCAGTGGCAGAAGCAGAACGGAGGGCATCTGAAGAGACAACCCAACTAGAGCTGGAAAATCTTCAAGAGAGGCAAGATAACTTTAATAAACAGTTAACAGCTAGTAATATGCAGATGATGAATCGATCTACTCCCAAACGACAAGGTTATACATCATCTGAGGAAGGCGATACCACCGACGCTGAAGGCGGAGGAAATCGATCCCGCCTAAGCAGACGTAAAAGAACATTCCACCGTCAGAAATTGCCTGATTTGCCTCCAGCTGTTAGAAGGCAACTAAATAATACCAACTTAGAGAGTACAGAACCCACAAACCAAATAATTACAATAGAAAGACTCCCTACTATAGTAGATGAGCCTGAAATAAGTAGGCCTGTTCTTGAAATCACCCCTTCGGTAATAGACACACCTGGGCTCCCTGAAGCTACCTATAAATTCCCTCTGCATAGCACTAAGCTACCTGTGCCCCGTAGAACTGCCCAGGAGACAGTTCAGGTCCTGGACCCCGAGCGAAATATTCCAAATTTGTCGCCCGTTGTCCCTCGTCTGCCCGCTACGACGTTGGCGGATCCCGTTTTGGCGGTTGATTGGGTAGACGAGAGACGGCGGGGGATGGATATTCTCCTAGGAGAGATGAGGGAGAATCGGAAACGCTCTTCCCAACAGGTCCGAGAGTTGGAAGGGACTGTCCAACATTTAAAAGGAACGGTGAGGGAAAGTAGGTTAGAGTTGCAAGAAGTGCAGCAAAGTATCGCGTTAGAACGCGATAGATTAGTAAATTTACAAAAGGGTATACCACCACCCCCTGTAACAATGTGTCAACCCGTTAGGTCTGAAGTATCTCATGCGCAAGGTGTGGAGCCTACACGCATTTATACTGCTAGCGAAGTAGAAACTCCTATAGTGAACCCTATTAAGGGTAATTATAGACCTGTTGATAATGATATTCCCTATAGAACTGATCATAATCCGAGAAATTTATATACCGATAACTCGATATTGAATAGCACGATGGCCCAAGAAAGTTTTACGCGTCAAATGGCTAGAACCGAAGCCCGGCAAGCGGTAAAGGTTGGAGAGATCGTCAAGTTCAATGGAGATGAGATGAAATGGTTACCTTTTAATGAATATTACAAAGATAACATACAGAACTCTGTATTATCTAATGGAGAAAAACTTAGATACCTCATCGAGTGCTTGGAAGGATCTCCCAAGTTAATGGCGTTAAAGTTTATTGGACATCCAGACGGATTAAGACAAGTTTGGGATACACTAAACATCAGGTATGGTAATAGGAATAATATCGCTGGGTACTTGTATGCAAAGTTAGTAGCGCCCCGAAAGTTTATTAGTAGCGGAATTATCGAGTTTTCCGATGAGATCCAGGAGATCTGCAGACAATTAGACTGGCTAGGTAA
>JAUCBJ010000760.1:0-18001 GCA_032718475.1 Nemertoderma westbladi | reverse complement strand
GCTACGACGCCACGTCGTACACCCGCCGTCTCGCCGCTAACAGCGACGGCGAGCGCGACCTGCTCCACGCGCGACAGAAGATCCTCTCCCTGGGGGAGCAAACCTCGTCGGAACTGAAACTGAACGTGTTCCGTCACTACGAGTTGTTTATCAACTCGGCGCGGACCGTGGACCAACTCAAGGGCGAGTTGGACACCGTCCAGGGGCTGCTGATGGACCAGCGGGGGCTCATGGTGTCGCTAATGGAGGCGAGCAAGGAGACAGGGCCGAGCGTGGCGAGGGAGTCCGACCGGGTCCGAGCCGCCACCGCCGAGGAGGTCGGCAGACAGCGGGAGTTGGCGGAGGTAATGCGGGACATGGAGGGGAGCGGCCGTCTACCGGAGCCCGGCTTCCCCCGGTCGCTCGTACACAAAGACGATCTGGTAGAGTTGGACCAGGACTCCATGCAGGAGATCCGATTGGTCCACGTTGTGTTGCTGTCCGACCTGTTGCTAGTAGCGACTAAACTCCCGGGCCACCACGAACCCGCCTACTCCTTACAGACCTGCTACTCCCTAGAGAATCTCTGCTTCATCAACGTTAAGGACAGGGAATTCGCCTTCAAGGTTATTGATTTATTATTTATTAATATATTTATAGTATCAGAGAGAGAAAACTTTAAAATTTAAAACACGAACCTTCGGAGGCCACCCGAAGTCTCCTCTCTCTTGGCTGTTACCTATAAGGCACTAAGGGCGACACACTAACTCCCCCAAGGTTCAGTAATACCCCCGCATATCAGCATTACAGCGGTTCCCATTACAGCGGAGTTGGTTGAAGTTGGTTCCTTAGAGTTTACAGTTTAACGAAAACTGGGCTGTTCCTTTTATGGGGTTCGAACCCACGACCTTCCGGTTGGTAGACCTCCGCTCTAACCAACTGGGAAATCCGACATAATAAATTAATTAAATTCGTATAAAAATAAACCGAATTAATGTTATTTATTCCCCAAGGTTATGGACTATCCCTCCACTCACCTATTCCAGGCCGCTAACAACGCCAACAAGAAGGTCTGGCGGGAGTCTATAGAGCAGAGTAAGCGAGCGCTGGTGGTGCGAGTGCGACGGGAGAGCGTGGTACCGTTCGCGCGGGAGGCGTCCATCGACCCGGACCTCGTCGACACCAACCCCTTCGCGTTGGACTCCGACGACAAAGAGTACAAACAGAGTCTCGAGTGCATCGCGGACCCGCTGGAGGGCGACTGGATCCGGGAGCTGCCGGAGCGGCTCGACGTGGCCATCGCCCAGCGCGACACCGCCCACGCGGTGGCCCTCGTCGAGGCCGCGGACGGATACGTCCGGGAGATCCCGGACAGTCGGGGCCGCAACGCGATCGAGCGGTCGGTCGCGGCGCGACGGGACCAGCTGGTGGGGTTGCTGCGCGACGGGGTGGGGACCCGCGGGGGACCTCGTGCCGGGTTCCCCGCGGTCCTCGCTATGCTCGGCCTCCGGAGGGGGGCCCTGGCCGCCCAGCTGCTCCTCCGCTCCCACTCCCGCTCCGTCCGCCACTCCCTGCGACTCATCCGACACGAATCCTCCGACCCCCAGGATTACTCCCGGAAACTCTCTCGGGTTTTCTTTACGTTTCTCGCCGACTCGTTATCTAATTATAAGCGTTTATTCCTCGATGATGTTTCTGCGAACGCGGCCTTCTACGTTTGGTGCACCGACGAGTTGGGCGAGTTCATTGCTCGCTTCGCTCGTGCCGCTTTGGGCGGTCGTTGCGACTTGGCGACGACGGCGCGTTGCGTCGGTATAGTTCGCTCGTTCGCTGACACGTTCGTGGGCCTCGATCTCGGTTCCTCGCTCGCTGCGCTCCTCGCCCCCCACATCGCCGACTCGCTGGCCCGCTACCGCGACCAGCTGACCCGCGGGGTCCGCTCGCGACTCGCCGCCGAGAACTGGCGGCCCTCCGTGTTCGATACCCCCGTAGCCATGGAGACGTGCACCTCGGAACTCGTCGACTTCGGCATCTCGGAATTCTTCCGACTCAGTCCGACTCGGTTGAAACTCCCTCCCGGGATCCTCTCGGTGTCCAAATCGGTCGCGACATTTACCTCCGACGGTCTGCAGTTGGTCGACTCGGTGACATTTAATCTCCTCGCCGATTCTCTGCCGTCGGTAATCGGCGCCATAACCGACGATATTCTCTCCAACCGCGTCCCCGACGACCAACAGGCTGTTATCGACGCGAGTTTGTTATTCCTGGTAAACTCGTTGATCCCGAGTCTCTGCAGTCGGTTCGTTACCGCGGGTTTCTGTAACCCCTCCGACTGTTTCCTGTCGGTTTCGTCGCTCATAGAATCGCGACTGAGCGGCCGAACTCCGAGTTCGAACAGACGGAGTTCCAACTCTCGGGAATCCCAACCACATTCCCAACCGACTGGCCCTGCAGATCAAACTATAATGTTGTAATTATTCTTCTATCTAGTTTTGGTATTCGATCAGACTAAGTAAAGTTGTTTTACATAATTTTAGCTGAACTAGAGACTTAAAATAATTTAATAGTTCCTTCGGAGGGAGAAGGAGACCAAGTAATGGCAGGGCGAAGTCAGTAACACTAGTAACTTAGTGATAATATTCCTATTTGAATTTATTATAAGTTATAATTTTAAGTAATTTAATTATGAGATAAATAGCTCGAGATACTTAGCTAAAAAATTGGTTCCCAAATTAGTTTTATCGTCGTTAGTATTATTATATATATTCAAATAGCGACACTCGCACTAGTGGGACTTCGTTGAAAAGTAATCGCTCCTCGAATGGCCACTAATCAGGACAACACGAATGATTGTACTGAAGAAAAAAAACAGATACAATAAAGAGAAAAAAATCGCCATCCGAAAAAAGTCAGACTATATTTAGTAAGTCAGACTATATTTATTATAGCTAATCGCAGCGGCAGGATGTAGGAATTATATTCACACCCCACCCAGGGGGGGGGGGGGGGGGGGTTGCAAATCCAATATCGGCGAATTAATATCCCGCCTCAATGTTAAATTACCAATTTGGGGAAAGGAGCAGGTTATTCTAACCAAAACAATAAACTAAAGTCAATATAACAGTTTACAGTTTATATCTACTGAGAAATCAGCTGTAATTTGCGTCGATTTTCCCGTGTAGAGGGAACTGGAACTTTTAATTAGACTTAAAATCAAATAAAAACGAATTTAACACAAAATTAAAAATAACAAGTATTATTATTACAATATATACAATATATATATATATTAACAATATATTAACAATTATATGACAGTATATTGTAGTATTAAGGGATGGATTTTAATGCGACGAAAGTTCCCCCCCCCCCCCCCCCCATCTGGAATGTTGATATTCATTTATCATTGTCGGCACTTTTTGCTGAATAAATCTGACAATGTCTTATAGATGCGATAAATTTAATAGACCGACGCTAGGTGGGGCTACATATTATTCCAAAAATAAATACTTCCCCAGTTCGCTTCAAAGTTTATTTTACCGAAAATAACTTATCTTTTATTGACCCAATTGTAGGACTAATCCCTTCATATGCGCACTTTTTAACCGGGTTGTGTACAAATCTCAAGATCAAGAATCAAGATAGACCCGGATAAGACCGATTAATTTATTTTATTGTGCCTTTTATAACTATTTCTTTTACAAAAAAAACTTTTTAAAATTATAAAAAAATTTATATTATGTCTGTACAGTACAAAATTTTATCCACATGTTTGGATGCATTAATTATAATTCAGTGTACAAAATTAGGAATAGCGTAAATTTTATAATGAAATTCAAATCTTGTATCTCTCAAAACCACTCAAGCGTTTCGACCTTACTGGGTCTCATCAGCGGCTAAATTCATTCAACGGAGACAGCCCTCTTGCGAGTACAAAATAATATAGCTAATAACTCTATTAGCAGCACTGAAGTCTTTAGACCATTAGCAGCATTGGCGGGGGGCCAATTCTCCTCCCCCCCCCCCCCCCCCCCCCCTGTATTTTAGTAATCGTCCAACGAAATCCTACGAAATTTGGTCTGTAGGTGAACAAATTATCGATGAACACTTTTTAACATTAAAAAATTACAATTCCATAAGCTGGCTCATTATATTCCAAAGTAAAGTGCGGGACATTCGTACATAATTTTGAACTGTGATTGCCCGTACAATGTTATCCATAGCACGTAGGTGCACGAAATTGTGCTTGGATTTAACTTTCGAATGTCAGCTTTGATTTCGTAAGATTTTCGAGGGACTCAGTAACTTTTGAGAAAACACAAACTTGTCTAATTAAGGTAAAGTACGGATTCGTACGAAATAGTTTTTCTATATTCCGAAGTTTAGCGAATTGTGCGCAGGTACGGTGTTGAGTTGTTGTTTAGGATAAAGCTGTATTATTAAGCTTAAATAAAAATATAAATATCAGACGAATTGCTACTGTCATGAAGGAATCACTCAATTTGTGACATTGTTGACTGAAACCCTCACATTGTCGAAAGAAATATTGTTGTCTCCAATAATCACCATATATTACGTATAGTATAATAAATAATATAATAAATATCCTAAAATACAATTATAACTTTCTGCACAAATTACTCACAGTACTCACAACCGTGAGTCTGTGCCAATATTGAAGACTGAGCTCACAATTCCGGGTTTTCTCAAACTAAAATTTCTACATATCATTAAGCTGAATAGCACTGCTGATATACTGTATTTATCGCCTGACATTGTGTTACATCAAATTGTACTGTATCTCATAAATTGTACTGAACACCGGAATTGTTTGCCTTTACTAATTATTGAAACAATAATGACGATAAATAAATGACATAAATTGCACATACATAATAAAAACGGATATTGCCAATGAAGCTTACTCACATTCCGATTACAATTTATGACAGCTACATTGCTAATTATTTACAACGTGGTTTGTGTGGTAAAGTATGGGACATTGCCAGGTAAAGTACGGGACATTGCCAGGTAACGTACGGGACCTGTACGAATTTTATGGTCGAAATGGTCTACTTACACTTAACCTAACAGTAATTTCCGTATAATTAGTGATAATAAAGTGCAACTAAGTATTTCCAACCAAGATATGGATGCAAAATGTGGGGCGACCCACAAATTGACCGAAGTCTTAGCATATGGGTACCATTGCGAGTTGTCTGTCATTTGTCTAATATTTGATCGCTGATTAATAACTCGGGCATTTATTTATGAAATTAAACCAAACTTGGTTTGGTACGTATGCAGTCTGGCAAAAGTTTAAAAATAATCTGAGGTTTAAGGAATCTAAGGTCACATATCAGACAGTCTGTTGGTACCGGTAGTTTCAGAATTTTGATAAAAACATAAATAAGTCCGCTAATCATTGATGAAATAGAACCAGCCTTGGCACCCATGGTCTGTCAAAAGTTTAGAAATTGTTTCCGTTTCTGAAATTGTATCAATTACTGTACAATTACTGTACTTACTGACCTTATCTGCTACAAAACATTACAACATTGCAAACATACAAAACCTTTGTGATATTTATTGTAAAGTAGGCCTACGGGACTTTACATGCATAAATAAACCAAAGATTCGTTGACAGAGGAATGAATCGTTCAAATGCATACTCCTATGCTTCCCCCTACTATCACCTTTAAAGCATTATAACACTCCTGGCTTCACATATTAGTCTTGCAGGTGTCACCTTGCAGTACGCCAGCCAGGATTGAGAAAAACGCAGTTTCACCATCTGGCGAGAGTACCTGCGCTTTTGTGTCACAATATAACAATCCAATGTCTGCAACAATTACTTCTGGTATTCTATAATCTCTTAGAATTTCAAGCATTTTACCTCTAGGGATGGAGTCGAATGCCTTCTTGAAGTCCACAAAAGTCATGACTGCGGGGAGATTCTTTGACTTAATTCCTTCAATCAGTCTCCTTAGCGCAAGTATCTGAGCTATTGTTGATCTATTAGGTCGAAATCCGTTTTGGCTCTTACGCAGTAGTTTCTCTATGTGAGGTCTAATCCTATATAGAATCATTTTATTGTATATTTTGGCAGCTACCACAAGCAGACAGATCCCACGATAGTTTGTTGGTATGCCGAGGTCTCCTTTCTTGTGGAGAGGCTTTATTGACCTTTAGTCCAAATTGGTGGTGGCTTTTCCCCTTTTAACATCCGGTTGCAAACATTCAATAATGGTCTGTTTAGCACTCCGGTTTTCCATACCTCCGCTGGGATTTCATCTAATCCACTCGCTTTATTATTGGACATGCTTTTAATGCTTCTTTGGAGTTCGGCAGGTGTGAAGTCCCCTGTTTCTATAGGTAGTGTCTTGTCATATATTTTCCTTGTAGGGCTGACCTCGATGTTTGGTGGCTGCCCAAGCAAGTTGCTGAAGTGATTTTTCAACTTACCAACACGTTCTTCTGGACTATCGGCTTTGAGGCGCCCCTTTGCACAACTTTTCCGACCAGATACCTCATTCACATTTTGCCAGGTAAGTCTTGAGTGTTGCTGTATGTGAGCAGTTGTAATTGCTTCAATGTTATCCTGTATGTACTTTTCCTGGCTGATGTTGTAGGCCAATTTAAGATCGTCCTTAGCTTTCTCAACCTTGTTAATGTTTTCGGGTGTAAAAGTAAGTTCCCATTTCTGTTCCCTTGATGTCTTCTGGGCCAATTTGCGCATTCAGGTCACCAGCAATGACTTAAACATTGTGTTTCGGAATGTCCTTTATAAATCCAATTAAGATCTTCATAAAACTTGACTGCTTGTTCTGGCTCTGAGGCATTGGTTGGACTGTACAGTAGCAACATATTACTGTTGTCTTGGGATTCCCATCAAATGTTGCGATCATAACCCTGGAATTTATAGATTCGATGTTGTTTAGGGTCTTAAGTGCAAATGGACTTAGCAGAATTCCTACTCCACCAATAGATGCATTGTCCGAGCTTCTTACTGCTGTGCTTGTTACTAACGTCCATCCATTTCCAATGTCATTGTACTTCATGGCAGTCTCTTCATGACAAATCCGATGTTCTTGGATGCAGATGATTTGGATGTTATATTCCATTGCCAGAGTGACCATGTCACCCTGTTTGGTATGTGCTTTCAGCGTGCGTGCGTTCATTGTAGCAATAATTAGTGTCTTTTTACATTTCAACAGGTTGGTTCTTCTTTCTTCTCTGTCTTCTGTTCCAGTAGCCAATTTATCGACCCCAGCCTGGTGTACCACTGAGGGACACGGTCCTTGTTGACCCGGGCGACGACCGAGCCGGTATTTCTCCTGGAGGGTTCTCATACTCATATCTTTCATTTGCGGGAGTAAACCGCTTGTGGTCGCAACTCCTACAAGCATCTTCGCAGTAGGACGCCGTTGGTTGATTACCTTCCGCCGACCTTGTCAGCATGTCTAGCCGTTGGTTGATTTTCCTTCCGCCTATCCATGGCCTGGCCTACAGCCCTGCTGCCGACTGTAGGGGTCCTTTTGTTACACCCTGAAACAAGTGTGCCTCCTGGGTTAGGTTACCTAACACTGGTAGAGGAGCATCCAGTATAGACAGAGCGGGGCGTGTATCATCTCTAATGCAGATGCGTATCAAGCCTTTGTCTTCAATGGTGCCCTAGGCGCTGTAGCCCTCAATTACTTATTTAGTTGACGGGGCTAAAACCAACCCACCCTTGATCAACTAATTAACGAATAGGCTACTGGTGCTTATCGGGCCTGTCTTACTGGGCTGACAGCTACAGGTAGTACCATGTTCGCGCTTTTAAGACCTTTGGCAGTTTAACCCGCCAAATCTATATGTCTTCTAGGTTATAAATCGACTTTAGCCTATGACAAGTATTTGACACAAATAAATCCAACATTAGCCGAAGCCAGTCTATGCGCGACCATTCACCCGCTGGATATACCCGGGAGACTGGATTCGGATGCTTTAATTTGATTGCGGTGCAGGCCTACCGTACTATTCGATTGATCGTTAATATATAATCTCTGACAAATATTATTCACTTTCGGGAAATATTAGCAGTTCCTTTAGGACGTGGCGCTCTATCTATATAAACAGAGCTATGGCTTACACTAAACACAACGGAATGGATTATAAGTTACACATAAGGCGCATTCTTTAGGAGATGCTTTGTTACGCGGACAAGCACATACAGACTATTGCACACCGCTGCACACTGAATTGCCGATAGTCACTGATTTTAATCATATATAAAGAGAATAGCAACCGGCATTTGTAGGGCCTATAAAATAGCATTCAATTCACTACACACTACAAACCACGATAATATAAGCCGCAATTGCTATATGTAGCCGGTCTCTCTAACCTTAGTGTATCAAGAAGATCGGGGTTTCTGATCGTTTATAGTTATTCTCCAAATAACAATATGCAAACGAATGATACATTTAATAACAAACAGCAAATAGCAGTAAATAATGTGCAATACAGCAGCAGGTACCGTACCGGTCCTCACGCTGTCCAGTGCTGGTCATGTACCGGTAACAGTTATGTGATCTTATAATTAAAGACGTTCTAATGTTGGAATAATTCAGAATAATTCCATGGCCGATGTTCATGGCATCAGGAAAACCAACACACTGAACCCTGTGAGCTGCTGCAGGTAGATTTCAACACAGAAAGGAAAAGCTCTCATTGGCAGAGTTCCATATTCCACAGGTTCCAAATCGTCTAAAATGCCAAACCACCCTAGCCTTTGCAGCCAATTACATTGATTTAGCCAACATAAGGCTGAATCGCTCTGCTTGGTTGACCTTGCTCTGGTTGGTTGATCGAACCCAACAAAGAGGCCGTCGCTAGGCAAATCAGCCAATCAGCCGGTAGCTTTCATCCTTTGAGTTAGTGAGTTTTTCTTTAGAGTATTTGAGCGCATTAAGGGAAACTGGATTGCGAAGCAAAAGGGCCAGTTATATCCCGCAAAAGCTTTTACACCGCTCCCAGAAAATGGGATTTAATTCTATAAAATATAAAAAATCACAGTTTCTAAAATATAAAAATACTCTAAACAGTTAGTCTGTCTTGCGTGGACGGCGTTTACGCAGTTTTTTAAAGCTAGCAAGAGTCCTTTTCTCTTTGGGGGGAGCCACTTTACTAGGAGGGCCATAACTCCTGGGTGAAGGGTGCAATGTGATTGCATCATAAGGTGTAGGATTATGGTCGGGGTATCCGCCGTTTCGATATGCTTCTCCTCGAGCTGATTTTCCTCCGCTCATCGTTGGATACGTTCGTCCAAACTCTCGCCGAGAATAGGGTCATCCAAGCTCAATATCGTCTTAGAGATTCGGGATTTCCCAATCGAACTGGGATAAAGCCAATCCGTTTACCGCTTGGACTTGCCGTTATAATTTAAGTTTATCTGAACAAACGTAGGTTTCTTTTCTGATCTTTGTAGAATAGCGTTTAACTCGTTTCGTACAACGCTCTCCTCCACCTTGATGACGGTTGTATCGTGTTAAACGGGGACGATTACGATTATACGGTTGAATGGCGATATCAGGTGTCCGTGCCCCAATCCGGCCAGGTAAGATGGGCGGATATTTAGGGAGCCCACAACCGGAGTGCCACCGACTAATTGCTCGGGTAACACTAGATCTTTAAACAATGAATACAGTTCAGGAGGATCCGTCATACTATTAAGATCAAGAGCTTGAGGTCTCACTAGGGAATGAGGAGGTCTGATCGAGTATTCCGGAACTCTGATCATAGGTTTATTTAAGGATCGTTTGATCCGAGCGAGCGTAGGTGATACATCGAACAAGTTTCGCTCGAAACTCCCGTAAGTATAGCGAGTAAAACCGTGTTTAGCGCAACGTCTCCGCGGATGTTTATATCTTTCCGTTTGTTGGTTGGGTCTAGGGCATTCATCTCAATAATACCAAAGACGCACGTCTTATAGAGGAAACGCGAGTGATCTTTCTCCAGCTTACAATATTCCTCCATCCGTTCGAAGCTATCCGGTACAACAGGTAGCGGTCGATCGACGGTAAGATACATCATAGTGGAATAGAGCTGTTTGAGTTCTACCATGCGGTCATGATGTATACCTTGAGGATATCGAGTTTCTAGATTCTGTTGACTGGTAATATCAAGATAGGCTTCTCTCAAGAATTCCAGATATTTTGGTGAAGTCGCTGCGTTTATCCGGCTCTTCAACATCTTCACTTTCGAGTCGGTTTCGAATAGAATTTTCGTGTTCGAGTCTCATTTTATCGTTCCGCTTCCGCTGGGTATGATATTTAAACAAAACCATTTCCCTTTTGGGGTCTATATCGTTCGTATCGTGTAGGTCGATAGGATGACCAGTAGTTAAGAAGTCCATATACGTACCATTACGATGCGTATAGCGAGCGGTGAATTTTCTACAGTCCAACCCACGCTCAAGTTGCTCCCGGGACATTGGCGGTTAGATATAACGACCATCGCCCTCCGTAGTAGTTGGACCAGCGTCGCCGCGTATCAAGCTATCAACAAACGCTTGTAAAGGTAGAGTATATCGCTCCCTGATACCAAGCTCATCTTCTATCAACTCAATCATATCTGCTATATAAGTTTATCCATATTATAATGAGTTTATATTTAGGCGAGCGGGCGTCGCGGCCTACCCCTCTCTGCCCCCGGACAGTGCGAGATCCTCAGCACTGGTGTACTTTCGCCGATGTGCCTATCGCCAACGTCGTAGCTGCACAACGACTACAACAACCAGCACGAGCCACTCCACCGTCCGTCCCAAAGGCTTAGATATACTTCAGGTTCTTACTGGAGAGTTAGGGTTACTTTCACAATTGCGACTCGCTACTGTAAACACACCTTAGTAGTAACATTCACCTACAAACGCACAAATTCCACGTAACTGTCACAAATTGTACACATTCTATCACACATTCGGGTCATTTGTCCGTTAGTCAAGTGCCTTCCAGAATGTCACGTTGTTATTATGTATCTTTAGATACTAGCGGTGTGCTATTTATTCCGTATGCTATTCAATGGGCAAGCCTGTTATTGTTCTTTTAACTCACTTCTAATTCTAGCGTGGTTGTTGCCATGGTGACATTATGGAAAGCTAGCGGTAGAATTAGGGTAATTCTCATGCATACAGATCTGGGATGCTATTTAATAGTAATTCTTTAATGGTCAATATCCCCTTTATACATGATTCTATGAATTTTATCGGCTATTGACTATACATTGGAGATTCTCGCACACTGATACACTTAATAGAGTGAATCTCCGCTCCCATGATCTATTAATTAATGGAATTTTGGGAATGTTATAAATTGTATAAAATGACAATTTATTAAATTCATTGAAATATCTGAATTTAAATTTATTCCCGTAAATTTTATTATTTAATGTTAAATAGACACAATTTTATTCCAGAACGTGTCTGGGGACTTGGATCCTTAATTCTAGGAATTTTGTCCTTTTAAGAGTATCGGTAAGTGCTACGATATCTTAATCGACTAGAATTTTAAAGGATCTGATATTTGACAGATTTTGTAAATATTAATAATTAATATTTAGGATGGGCACCAGTTTATTCCAGAACTTGTCTGGGGACGTTAACCACTGATTCTAGAATTTTGTCTTTCAAGTATATCGGTGGGTGCCGCGATATCTTAATCGACTAGAATTGCAGATGGTCAAAGGGTTTAACAGATTTATTTGCGTTGTACGCTACTGTTAAAGATACATCACGCTACTATATGTATTATTTAATATACGGTATGAGAGCAATATCGCACGAAGCAATGTCAGTGTGAAGAGGCAAGTCGTTTCCAAGGTCTACCCAGAGCTTGGTTTAGCCGAGACACGAGGATCTGAACTTTGCATTCCTAATACTCTGCCTACCAATAATACTTAAATATAGTAGTGGCTTTATTGTACTTTAATAAGTACGGATATTTCATCTTACTGTAGTCACGTATTTATAATATGATACGGACAGTAAGGAAAGAGAAAAATAATTATTTCTCGCCGTCGCACTAAATATAATATACATAATTAACTAATAAACGCGAATATATTGCACTAATCTACTAAATAATCGATAAAATAACATTCTACTAAATAAAATTAAAGAAAACGATTATAATAAAATTACATAATAATACATACATAATATAAAATAATAAAAAACAAATATAAATAATATAGTGACACACCCGCTCCATATGTTGTTACGTTATGGAGTCCCTAGATATTTGTCGGATTAGGGAAGTGGTCGTGGGAAGAGTATCTTGCCTTCCATAGTTTCCGGACAGTTTTCGGTCTCTTTCCAGTAAACATAAACGACCAGCTGGGCGATTGAGTGGTTGTGTTACTTTCTCCGCTCCCTTGGCTTGTCTAATCTTAGCCGGGGTAAGATGAGGAGGCCATTCATCTTCTTTACTTAGGAAGTCGGGTCCACCTAACCACGCTGGAGTATCTATCAGTTCTTGAGGAGTTGCTCCTCTGGAGGCGATGTCGGCTAGATTGATCGTCTCGGGGCAATGTCTCCATTGATCTACATTGGAGTTGATGTCGTCATTATCTGAGGAGTATGGTGTTCCCTCAGTTGGGTCGTCAACTTCACTGCTCTCCACTTCCCGTTCACTTAATTGATATACCTGTTCTTTTGGTAATCTTTCTATAAGAGTTCTACGAGAAGGGTCAGTAAAGTACCAACCTACTCTAGTTCTTCCCGCATAGACTTGTAGTGGTTGCGGTTGAGCAGGCCGTTTCTCCAATGTCTCGAGCGCTTCATGCGCATTTTGACCGATGAGTATTTGGACTCCAGGGTAATCGGTGTTGAATCTAGGTATTTCAAGCTGTAAAAGCTTTTGTGGGATAACTGATTCGTTTGCCTTGTTGGCCAGTTCCCCCCCAGTCGCTAAGAATACTCTCAAAGTGATCTACAGCTAAAAATAGTGCAAGTTACCAGCTTATTGGCTGATTTGCTGTACGCAGGCATCTGGGCTCTGTTTAATCGGCCAACAAGCCTAGGGAGGTTGCGTCATAGCCTTGTTTTTGTATCTCCCAATAGAATTTGAGTTAGCCTTGATTTTGACCTATCACAGAGCTGCTGAACTGAAAATTTCCTATCTCACTGCTCTTTCTCTGTGTTGAACGGGAGCTTCGTGGAATAAGGGAGTTGGTATCCTCGTATAGAGCAGTAGTCACGAGTTTTTCAAAGCCACGAAAGAACGGCTTTTTAGTGTTTTGTGCTTTCTGCTTTTTAGCTCAACACTAGTAGGTTTAATTATAAGGACATATATCCTTTAACTGGCGGCTGACCAAACGCACCTGATGACTGATTGATTGTCTTAACTCAAAACAACTGGCACGATTGATCTGTCAATACTGTGTACTGCTATTTGTTGTCGGTTATTCATTATATTTGTTGATGAGTTATTATATTGGAATAACGAGAAATAACCCCGACACCCAATATTCTTGATATACCGAAGGTAAGAGAGAAAGGTTATCAATAACGATTGTGACTTATGTTAAAGTGGTTTGAAGTGAATCTAATGTTATTTGATAGACCCTACATGAGTCAGTCTGTGTCCCTTTTATATGTGACTAAAATCAGTGAAGATTGGCAGATTAGTGTGCAGTATTGTGCAGCATTGTGTGCGAGTGAGTCTGTTAAAGAAGCATTTCCTAAAGAATGTGCCATATATGTGAATTATAATTAAGCCATATCGTTGTGAGTAGTTTAAGTCATAACTCTGTTTATATAGATAAAGCGCCACGTCCTAAAGGAACTGTTAATATTCCCGAAGGTGAATAATATTGTCAGAGATTATATAATACTGTCAGTCGAATAATACATTAGGCTTACATAGCAACAAAATTAAACCGTCGAACCCAATCTCCCGGGAATATCCAGCGGGTGAATGGTCGCGCACGGATTGGTTTCGACTAGTGTAGTGAATCAAATACTTGTCATAGGCTAAAAAGCGATTTAATATCTAGAAGACATCTTAATTTGGCGGGTTAAACTGCCAAAGGTCTGAAAGCGCGAACATTAAAGGATATAGCTTCTTTGTTGCAGTAAGCAATAAAGTTGAAAGTACCGGTCAACCGGTAAACCTGAACGGTACACCTGTAGGTCAGTAGGCCCAACAGCTAGAACCGGTACTGCCGTATAAGTACACTAGTATTATTCGATTTGATTGTTGTATACCGATAGGCTGTTTAGGGGATTAGGGATTGATCACCCCTTATACCTTTATATGGTTTACTTATCTCTGTCAAGTTTATTTATTTGTAGGCCAGTATTGAACAGAAGGCGTGTAAACCTGATCAGATTGTACAGACGATTTGTAGGCTGAGCTGTTGTCTGATTGCTGTTAAGTCCGAACGGATTGCAGTGTGTGTAGATCACCTGTCCGATTAAGTACGATTAGGAAGTAGGGGCAGCGAACGCTGTAAGGTAAACCCCCAACTAAAGAATAAGTCGCACTACTGGGTTAGAGCGCATACTCCCTAATCATTTCGGAGTCTGCATGTCCTGTAGTTTATTTAGGCTTGAGAGTAGTCTGCCATCGTTTAGTCTGTACTTTGTTTGTGTAAGTCTGTACGGGTAGCGTATAATTTTATTTAGATAATTTGTAGGCTGGATAGTTGTCTGGCTGTTATTAGGTCTGAACGGATTGCCGCGTGTGTAGATCATCTGTCCGATTAAGTACGGTTAGGCAGTAGGGGCAGCGAACGCTGTAAGGTAAACCCCCAACTAAAGAATAAGTCGCACTACTGGGTTAGAGCGCATACTCCCTAATCATTTCGGAGTCTGCATATACCGTAGTTTGTTTAGGCTTGATAGTAGTCTGTCAGTGTTCGGTCTGTATTTTGTTTGAGTAGTTTGTACGCGTAGCGTAATATTTATTATTCAGAGTTTATGCGATTATCCGCAACATTCATTCCCCAAGTTTGTTCCTACAGTAATTGTGTTTGTTATACATACCGCTATAGTTAAATTAACCCCGGTACTACACGGGCTGCTCGGCGTAGGTAAAGACTGGTGATTTTGTGCATCGGTCACTCCAGCAGATGCCGTGGTTCTTTTAGCTGTTCAAGTATATTTAACTACTGATTATCTGTTATACAAGTACTCGTACCTAATTTAGGGTTTAGTGTACAGTACTTTCCGAAGTAATTAGTGTAGGCATTATATTTGTGTTGTAAAGTGGTTGATAGGCACATTCGATTAGCTCTATTAACTTCTAGGTAGGAACACTCCGTGATACATAACGTAGAACCTATAGCGATACGGCTGTAGGTCGTCAGGCGGTGGTATTTTTCTATCTGGACAACGCAGTGTATTTACTACTACTTATTATTTCAAAACACCGTAGTACCCTGTCCGTTGTAATAACCAGAATTCTAACCCTTTGTTAGGCTGGTTTGTAGACTTCTTGTAAAATTACCCTAAAAATTCGTATTTGTGTTTTGTAAATTTTTGTGTTTATTTAGAGATTGTAATCTCACCCGAATTGTACGTAATTTGTAGTATTAAGTAACTTAGGTAAATTAGTATTATTTGTTTTAGTGTCCTATACGTAACACTTCACTAAAAGCGCACTGCTTTGTGTAGTGATTACCCCAGAAATAATAACATTTATTTCAAACATTGACTAAACCCATTAAAACGGGTATATATATATTATAAATCAAATCTAACGATTTATAAATAGTAGGCCTACCATATAACAACTAGGTCTCCATATCAGTTGGACTACTGCTCAAATAACGGTAATAAAGTAAGTAAAGTAACAAAGTAACCCTAAAGTAACAGAAATTCAATTATTTGAAATAATTGATATACCGGTATTTACGATAGGCCTATTATCTTTATTTCTATAAATCTAGGCTGAAATTATACCAGTACTTGTAATTAATTCTATTTCAGAATTATATATCCTACAAACTGTAAGCTGTATACCGGTATTGCAGATAGGCCTATTATATATTATATATATTTGTGCTAAAATTATACCGGTATTCTGTGATAAACCTAGTCTGTGATAATACTTATATAGTTATATATACTATAAGTATACCGGTATTCTAATATATTATATATATATCACGCTACACTGAGTAGCCGTACCGGTAATTAATTATTAGGCTAACAGTTAATACTGAGTTACTAGACTTGCTCAGACTGTAATACAGCAGTAGACATTCAACGGTAGACATAGTCATGTCTGATACTAAGCAGAACCTGTCAGACAGTATATTAGATGTAACTATCTGCGACTCAGATAGAGACGTACAACCGTCTGGTCGTAAATTCAGTTCACCTCCCACTGTGAGGAAGGTCATCCCTCCAGTAGTAATAACAGAACCTAGGCTAGTCCAACATCGTAGGTCTATCATAGGCACTCGAGCTCAGGTCAAGCGGGACCAAGAAGCGGCGGAACAGCAACAACCCGCGAGTCAAGAACTTATTCCTCAGCGGCCCAGCAGCTCCAGTGGTGAGGATACTGTAGAGCTGACACCCGAGCGCGGAGCGGAGATGACGGATGCGGTTTATACGGATCCCCTTCTCATCCTTCCTGCAGCCGTACTCAGCGGGTTATTGATCGCGGTGGAAGAACACCAGATCGATTGGGCGAGGAGTCAACGATCCACTAGAGATAGTTATGCGGGGTACACGAGGGAAGAATTGAAGTCTATTGTCGAGTCGCAATGGAACTTCCCCGGACCCGGACTCCCGTTTGATTTATCAGAAGCTGCCTGGGAAGACATACACCGGATGGGAGTAGCCAAGGAAACCATCGATCCAGCTGTATGGAAGAGGTCCGCAGCCGGATACGCACAGGGATTCTTCAGCTCTATGGAGCGAGTAGAAAGACAACTATTTAAACAACCTCAAGGACCTCAAGAGCAGGAACAGCTGCTTTATCAAGTTAGAGAAAGAGTTCTGCGAATTAGGCTAATCTTATCCGCCTTTGAGGAGGCTTCTAAAAGAAGACAAGACACGTCGTTGCAAGTTGCCGTAAAGACTTGGCTTCAAAGGGTGAGACGCCAGGTTCAAGGAGCAGCTCAGTGGAAAGTTCAGTTGGAGGAGCGCTCAACACAAGGAGAATCGACAGACGCTACTTTCTCCCAAGTGGAAAGTGAAGCGACGGCAGAGAAACCGCATAAGAAGGATGCCATTGATATCTATCTGTCAGACTATCAGCGTTTTGTGGGAGATGAAGAGTTGAGGAGAAGGCTAGAGGGACTTAGCCCTAATAGCGAAGGAGCCAAACTTGTGTTAGATGCGATTGATGTGGATAGGTTAGCGGCGAACCAAGCTAAATTCGATGAACAACTCCGCATCGCTAGAGAAAAGGAAGAGCAAGTAAGGAAAAAACGTATAGAAGATAGAAAGACAGCAGCAGCAGCAGTGGCAGCGGCAGAAGCGGAAGGAAAAGCGGCAGCGGCAGAAGCAGAAGGAAAAGCGGCAGCGGCAGAAGCGGAAAGAAAGGCAGAAAAGAAAGCGGCAGCGGCAGAAGCACAAAGGAAAGCGGCAGCGGCAGAAGCGGAAAGAAAGATAGCAGTGGCAGAAGCAGAACGGAGGGCATCTGAAGAGACAACCCAACTAGAGCTGGAAAATCTTCAAGAGAGGCAAGATAACTTTAATAAACAGTTAACAGCTAGTAATATGCAGATGATGAATCGATCTACTCCCAAACGACAAGGTTATACATCATCTGAGGAAGGCGATACCACCGACGCTGAAGGCGGAGGAAATCGATCCCGCCTAAGCAGACGTAAAAGAACATTCCACCGTCAGAAATTGCCTGATTTGCCTCCAGCTGTTAGAAGGCAACTAAATAATACCAACTTAGAGAGTACAGAACCCACAAATCAAATAATTACAATAGAAAGACTCCCTACTATAGTAGATGAGCCTGAAATAAGTAGGCCTGTTCTTGAAATCACCCCTTCGGTAATAGACACACCTGGG